>JAULJZ010114059.1:0-11440 GCA_032270985.1 Heliamphora pulchella
TATGGTAATATAGATGTATTATTCGTTTCAGTCAGCTGCAGTGTAGGAGAGATTGGAGTAATAATATAAAGATCATCTACCAATGTACCAGAATAGATAACTAGTTTATTATCCTTAATAACTACAGAGTTATTAAAATAAATCAAATATCCTTCTTTAACCAATCTAGAAACGGAAACTAAGTTCCTTCTAATGGCATGTATATAAAGACAAACTCTCAATATTAAAATCTGATCTCTAGCAAAATTGATAGTGACATCTTATACTGTAATTGCTGTTACCTTTGTATTATTGTCCATATGCAGGTAAATTTCTCCATCACTAAGTTGTCAAATTTTCTAGAACCCCTGCAATGAATTGCAGACATGATTAGTGGCTCCCGTATCTACACACCAGGTACCGATAGATAACACTGCTAAATATTTTTTCACAACCAGTGAATAGAAATTATCCTATTTGTTCTGCCTTCTGAGAAATACTGGACATAACTTTTTTCAGTGTCGGGTCTAGTTGTAGTAAAAACATTTGTCTTTCGGATTTTTCACACCAGTCCTAGCCCACTAACTACCCTGGAATCCGTGTCTCCCTGTTTCTAAAATGTTTTCTTCTTCATGCTTTTTGGCTCAGAGGAAGAATCCTTTTTATAAACAAACACATTTCCTGGTATTGAAGTAAAACCATTTGTAGTTAAAACTATATCAAAGTTATATTTTCAGTCAACAAAATTGAGTCCCGTTAGTTTATTTTCTTTGAGTATTAAAGCGAGTGGGTTGAAAGAGATTTTAATCTTGAGAATCATATAATTAAAAAAAATCATTAATTATGATGGGTAAAATTTTAAATTTATTTTAATTTGATTCTCTCTACCATTTTAAAATTAATTCGCCAACAGCCTGACAACCTGAGAATAGCATGCCTCGATGGGAAGACGTCTACTATCCTTCATAAAGTCAGACAGGTCAATAACTTTTAATTTTACTATCTAGGCAACTGACCATGCCAAGTAAAATTAAATAGCTGACATAGTTTCGTTCCAATATATAATAGCAGTGGCCCAGATGGAGAAGATACTATTATATACAGCTAAGTATTAACCATCAGCTAATCTCAAATCAATCGCTTCGTAATGAATTTTTCAAATGGAGAACTGATCCATACTAACAATTATCTAGATTTATCCCTAAATGAGGTTTGTACTAGCAATACCACAATTAATCTGTCCGATGGGGAGAAATGCATTACTGCTAACACGCAAAGTTTAATTGTATTTCCTACAAACTGGTAATGGTGATCGCGAAATTTATCTGTGAATAAATTTCTCTCCCACTTAAATTTTTAAAATATTTTTTAGGATTATAAAAATTCATTTAATTAAAATAAATTTATTAATTTCGAAAGTCACACTATCTGAAAGAATCAAATATCATTTCGTGTACATGATTCCAAAAAGTTTGGTTTATCAAACAATTTTTTCGTGTTTAAATTCGTAACAAATAAAATTTAATAAATGCATAGTTTTTCCTCCAGCTTTTCAACTAAGGTAGTGATTAAAGTCATTTATTTATTTTATTTTCTGTTCCACATTTTTTGAAAAATAATAATTTATTTCGATTAAATATTTTTTTTATTTAATTAATTCAAAATCTGAAATTAATTCTCACGTTATTCCAAGATATCCGATATAAAAAAAAACTTAAACGTGATATTTTGTAAAAAAATAAAATATCTAAAGTTTTTTTATTTAATTAAAATTAATTAATTAAAATTTTTTAATTTTATTTTTCATTACAAAATATTTTAATTAAAATCGAATTTTTGAATTAATTAAATTAACAAGATAAATAAAATAGATATACAATCATCCACGCAGTATATATATATAAACATGATATGCATATATTTTAGTTTTATTATCCAAGTAAAACACTGAGGTGTTTCAGCCTCCCTTAGAGAGTCAGCTGTTTCAATCACTGTTCGCCTTTGATTCAGTGTCTTGATTGCATCAAGCTTTTCTGATACTATTTGATATATACTGTTATAACCTATCAGTCTTGTATACATCATAAAATCAACACAAAGCAACCCCAGGAGAGAGGAATCACCGGCCCACCACCAGCCACCGCTGGCGTCGCCTTGCTGCCGCCTTCTGGCAGCTCCTACCGCCTCATCCAGGCTCCGTTTTAGACGAGTTTTATATCGTTGAAAAGCTCTCAAAATATGGGATTTTTTTGTCAAAAAATTTGCTGAAAACCTGCCCAAAAAACGGCTAGAAAATTGTTTGAACCTCAAAAAAGGCTGCTATTCGCAACAGTACTGCGCAGCCAACTTCTTGGGGCTTTTTTGACCTCTTCCCAAACTCGCTTTTCAACGTACTTTATAGCAAAAAAAATCTCTCGAAAATTATTATTTTTCAATGAAAACAACTGCTCAAAAATAGCCAGAAAAATTGCCAAAAATATTGCCCAAAGCTACAGCCGCCGCCTTTAACTGCTAACTTCCCGAGGCCGTTCCAACTTCATCCGAACTCCGTTTTCGATGTATTTTATATCCCTGGAAAGATCTTGAAAAGTATAATCTTTCTATCTAAAAATTTGTTCGAAAATAGCGCAAAAAATTGTCAAAAAATGGCCTAGAAGCTGCTGCTATAGTGCCATCGCTGCCAGAAAAAACCACTGCTGTTTTTTCCTTTTTTAATGCACTGTTTAGCCTAATTTTTTTTTTGGATTTTTGACAGTATTGTGAGGTATGTTTTACTGTTATTTTATATATAAAAAACTTCCTAGAAAATAGTCCCAAAAATGGCCCAAAATATCATAAGATCTGCCGCCGAACTGCCACCGGAACCGGGCTATTTTGGTTATTTTTCCTTGCTGCTTTTAACTTGTTTTTTATGTTATTTTTTAAACACAAATACTGCAGAAAAAATTACAGAAAAAAAAAACCATTTATAACCATTAAAAACTTACCGCGATCTGTGGCCCGTTAAAACCCGAACCACCGTCGGTGCAGCCTCCATTTTTCGTGTTCTTGGACATGTTCAACATGTTCTTAAATAATCTAAACAGATATTTAAAAACATAAAGCTAGCTATTATATCAATCCTATGTCCCAAAGGCTCACATTCAATTTATCACGGTAAACTCCCGTGATTAAAAAAATAATCATCATTCACACCATTCATTCAAACAAGAAAAAATAAATGACGATCATAAAATTGAGATTAGAACTCTTGCAAAACAAAATTAGCAACGTTCTAAAACTGCTAGGCCCCGATAATAAAAAATAAAAAATAAAACGGTTATGATACCAATTGTTGGAGCAAGACTGCCAAGATCTTTGTTATTGCAAACGATTAATGAAAAAAATTAACTGGACGGACAGTTGCCAAAATGGGCACCAGATAAAACTTTTCATGATGAATGATTAAAATAAAATTCGTGCATCCAAAATTAATTTAAAAGAATACCTTTTTACCGGTTGAATTTTCAACTACGATTTGAATCCGAGTTGAAGTTCCTGTCAGATCTTCTACTGTATTTTCTTATACAATTCCCGAATATAGTGTGACCTATAATCCTCCGAGAACTCGTACTGACAGAACCAAGACAGTTTTAGTCTTAGAAAACAAGTTATAAAATTAGTTCAGCCTACCCGCAAATATATAAGGCTACAGTAGGGACCTGGGGAGTAATTATGAGTAAGACTTCCAGTGGAACACAGACACGTATCAGCGCTTTCTGTAATTAAGCAAATCTCATAGCGGTATCTACAATTATGGAAAATCAGCTGTGATTTCTGTAATTTTCATAAAATATTGAATTATAGTTCACACCACTTAAAAACTATAATTGCAATCTAACCCATAATCTCAAGACCATATTGCATTGAACTCGTGTTATTAAATCCGTACCATTTTACCACACGTTAAGATTCTCGATACCCGCCAATTAAACTTAATTATTGACAATTTGATTCAATTACCATCTTGATAATCCTCAAGTACTTCTGCTTAACTAATTTAACCGTCTGATAATTAAATCCACCTGCAGGGTTTGACCTGGTCAAAACTAATAAACTTTCTTAAGGATGTATCATCAATTCCGATCTTTTAGAATGTAGATTCCATCAATAATTATTATTCACCATATATATAATACTGCTATCCAACTCACTGAAAATATAGACCCATATAAGGTCGCACCCTCTAATGAATCAAAATAACGAATATTAAATAAAAGCAAATCAATAATTATTTCGAGATGAAGAGAATAAGTACTATTTATAATAACCTTGGATGTTAATTAATTTATATAATCAGTATAAAATTAATTACCCCAAATGTCCCGTTTAATACGCACAAAGTGTACTAGCATAGAGAGTCAGAATAATAGGTGACGCTATTATCTGATCCCCGTAACCAAGACAGGCCTACTAAAATTATGTGCTACAGTTGTACCGATGGTATGTTTATTTCTATCTAAACTGTGAACATAAAACTTATATTCTGCAAGACCCTAAAATCTAATCTTCTGTGTACAAGCCGTACTCTACACACCAGATTAAATACTAAACAAAATATCGAACATCTATACATAATGTTAAAAAAATAATATACATGGGTTATTCATAAAGATTCTCATAAAATAAAAAATTAATTTTATTAAAAAATAAAATTAAATACTTAAAATATGATTTTTAGTATACCAATCCTAATAATCTACCACTTATACTCAAAATTATGCTGCCATACATCTGACTCCCATGCCCTCTACATGACTATCAAAAGTTTTAGCCAGTAAACTATTTGTAAAAAGATCTACAAGGTTATCTCCTGATGTAATCTTGGTCATAGCAACATCACCTCTCTATATAATTTCTCATGTTAGGTGATACTTACGCTCAATGTGCTTGTCTTTCTTATGGACCCTTGGCACCTTCAAGTTTGCAATCGTTCCGCTATTATCACAGGAAAGTGTAATAGCCGACTAAACTGAAGGTACCACATCTAGATCCAACAGGAAGTTGTTGAGCCAAATAACAGCAATGCAGGACTACTTGATACTTCTCCAACTTCTAACTCCACCTCCTAAGGTAAACACATATCCTGAGGTTGACCTACAAGAATCCCTGTCAAATTGGAAATCTAACTATATGTAACCCAAAGGTACTAGACTGTCTGCCTGGTAAACCAACATATAACTTTATTCCTTTTCAGGTACTTAGTTATATTTTTTATCGCAGTCCAATACTCTTGTCCTAGGTTAGATTGATATCTTCTAACCATGCTAACGGCAAGGAACATGTTGGGTCTAATGCAAAGCATAGCATACATGAGGCTTTCTACTGCCGAAGCATAAGAAACTGCCTTCATCTTCTCTATCTCATCAGGTGTCTTAGGACACTGATCATTGGATAGAGTGATTCCATGCCTAAAAGAGAGAAACTCTTTCTTGAAATCCTACATGCTAAAACGAGTAAGGATATCATCGATATATTTTGCTTATGATAAATTCAACATCCTTTGTTTCTAATCTCACACAAGCTTGATCCCAAGAATGTGGTTGGCTTCTCCCAAGTCCTTCATATCGAACTGCTTAGATAACCATACTTTAACCATAGATAATGCCCCAACATCCTTTCTGATGAGCAAAATATCATCTACATGAAGTACTAGGAAGATTACCACATTTCTGTCACACTTCTTGTACACACAGCATTCATCTAGACTTTGATCAAAATCATAAGACTTAATGACTTGATCAAACCGAGTGTTCCAAAACCTCAATGCCTGCTTATGTCTATAAATGGATCTCTTAAGCTAACACAACATGGGTTCCTGGTCCTTTGCAATGAATTCGTCTGGTCGTATCATATAGATACACTCGTTAAGACTTCCGTTAATGAAAGAAATCTTGACGTCCATTTGCCAGAATTCGTAATCAAGATAAGCAGCAACGGATTAGAGAATCCGGATTGACTTAGGTATAGCTACCGGGGAAAAAGTTTTCTCATAATCGATCCCTTCTTTCTGAGTGAACCCTTTAACAACAAGCCTAACTTTGAAGGTTTCAACCTTCTCGTCTGCTCCTCTCTTCCTCTTGTAGATATACTTGCATCCAATGGGTTTTATCCCTTCGGGTGGTTCTATAAGTTTTCGGACCTGATTGAAATACATAGATTCTATCTCTGAATTTATAGTCTTTTTCCAAAGATCTGCATCTTTGTCTTGAAGTGCTTCATTGTAGTTACAGGGCTCGTTATCTATTTCTGCCATGATCCTGTCAAAAAACTCTCCCAAGAACATATACCAGTCAGGTTGATGAACAATCCTCCCACTACGACGAGGCACTACCTGTGTTTGTGTACTAGCAGTAACACGCTGTACAAAATTAGAATCCTGTGCATTCGCACCCTGTTCTTGATTTTCACTTGTCCCGATAATCCTCCCACTACGACGAAGTAATTAAATATTAGTAACTTGTTCTTCCGTTCTACTGATATTTTCTCTCAGTTCTTCCAGAACAATATTACTTTTAGGCCTGTGATCCATAATATAATTTTCTTTCAATAATCGGGTATTGGTGCTAACAATGACCTTATGATCCTTCAGATTATAAAATAGACCACCTTTCGTTCTCTTGGGATACCTTACAAAGAAACAGACTTCTGTCCTCAGTTTCAACTTACCCTCGTTCTCTTTCAACACATGTGCTGGACAACCCAAAATTTGAATGTATTTCAGACTAGGCTTATGCTTAGTCCATAATTCTGTGGGAGTAAAAGGTGCTGACTTAGAAGGTACCAAGTTCAAAATATAAGCCGTTATCTCTAAAGCAAGTCTCTAAAACAAATCAGGTAAATCTGAAAAACACGTCATGGACCTTACCATTTCCATAAGAGTCCTATTCTTTCTTTCAACAACACCATTCTGCTGCGAAGTGCAAGGTGCAGTTAACTGGGATGCAATCCTCTCTGATGACAAGTAATCCGTAAACTCTCCAAAGTGATATTTTTCACCACGGTCGTATCATAGTGATTTGATACTTTTATCTAGACACTTCACTGCCTCTACCATGAATTCTTTGAATTTCTCAAAGTATTCAGACTTGCGGTGCATCAAGTAAATGTATCCATACTTTGAGTAGTCATTAATGAAACTGACGAAGTACTCAATGCTACCTCTAACCTAGATTATCATAGGACCACACACATCAAAATGAACCAGCTCAAACGGTTCTTTAGCTCTATAGCCTTTGGCCAAAATTGCCTCTTGGTCATTTTACCCTTTAAGCAAGATTCACATATTAGAAGTGACTCCACATCTAATGAATTCAAAAGTCCATCTGCTACCAGTCTATTTATCATTTTTAGATTAATATGACCCAAGCGTAAGTGCCAAAGAAACGTTTGGTTCATTAAAGAAGGAAACTTTCTCTTATATGGTAATATAGATGTATTATTCGTTTCAGTCAGTTGCAGTGTAGGAGAGATTGGAGTAATAATATAAAGATCTTCCACCAATTGACCAGAATAGATAACCCATTTATTGTCCTTAATAACTACAGAGTTATTAAAATAAATCAATATCCGTCTTTGTCCAATTTAGAAACAGAAACTAAGTTCCTTCTAATGGTAGGTACATAAAGACAAACTCTCAATATTAAAATCCGATCTCTATCAAAACTTAGAGTAACAACTCCTACTACAACTGCTGTTACCTTTGTATTATTGTCCATATGCAGGTAAATCTCTCCATCACTAAGTTGTCGAATTTTTTAAAACTCTTGTAATGAATTGCAGACATAATTAGTGGCTCCCATATCTACACACCAGGTACCAGTAGATAACACCGCTAAACACGTTTTTACAACCAGTAAACAGAAATTATCCTATTTGTTCTGCCTTCTGAGAAATACTGGACATAGTTTTTTCAAGTGCCGGGTCTGGTTGCAGTAAAAACATCTGCCTTTCAACTTTTTCACACCAGTCCGTAGCCCACTAACTACCATGGAAACCGTGTCTCCCTATTTCTGAAACTTTTCTTCTTCATGCCTTTCGGCTTAGAGGAAGAATTTTTTTCAAAAACAAATACATTTTCTAGTATTGAAGGAATACCAATTATAGTTAAAGTTATATCCAAATTACATTTCCAGTCAACGAAATTCAATCCCGTTAGTTTTTCTTCTTTGAGTACTAAAGTGAGTGGGTTGAAAGTCATTTTAATCTTAAGAATCACATAATTAAAAAAATCGTTAATTATGATGAGCAAAATTTTAAATTTATTTTCATTTGGTTCCCTCTACCATTTTAAAATTAATTCGCCAACAGTCTAACGGCCTGAGAATAGCATGCCTCGATGGGAGGATATTTACTATCCTTCATAAGACCAAATAGGCCAATTTCTTTTAATCTTACTGCCAATTTCTTTTAATCTTACTATCTAAGAAACTAATTATGCCAAGTAAAATTAAATAACTGACATAGTTTCAGTTCAGTATATAATAGCAGTGGCTCAAATAGAGATGATACTATTATATACAACTAAGTGTTAACAATCAACTAATCCTAAATAAATCCCTTCGCAATGAATTCTTCAGATGGAAAAGTAATCTATACTAACAATTATCCAGAATTATCCCTAAAAGAGGTATATACTGGCGATACAACAATTAATTTGTCCAATGCGGAGGAAAGCCTTACTGCCAACACGCAGGATTTAATTGCATTGTCTACAAATTGGTGATGGAGACCGCGGAATTTATCAGTGAATAAATTTCCTTTTCCACTTAGATTTTAAAAACATTTTTTAGGGTTATATAAATTTGTTTAATTAAAATAAATTTATTAATTTCAAAAGTCACACAATATAAAAGAATTAAGCATCTTTCCGTGTACACGATTTCAAAGATTTTAATTTATCAAACCATCCTTTCGTGTTTAAATGCGTAACAAATAAAATTTAATAAATACACAGTTTTTTTTTTTAATTTTTCAACTAAGGTAGTGATTAAAGTCATTCATTTATTTTATTTTCTGTTCCACATTTTTTAAAAAATAATAATTTATTTCGATTAAACATTTTTCTATTTAATTAATTCAAAATCCGAAATTAATTCTCACGTTTTTTCAAGATATCTAATTTTTAAAAAAACATCTTAAACGTGATATTTTGTAAAAATAAAATATCTAAAAAATTTTCATTTAATTAAAATTAATTAATTAAAAAAACTTAATTTTATTTTCTATTATAAAATATTTTAATTAAAACCAAAATTTTAAATTAATTAAATTAACATGATAAATAAAACATATATGTATATATGCATATATCCCAATTTTGTGATCCAAGTAAAACACTGAGGTGTTTCAGTCTCCCTTAGAGAATTAGCTGTCTCAATCACTGTTCGCCTTTGATTCAGTGTCTCGATTGCATCAAGCTTTCCTAATACTATCTGATATATACTGATATAACATATCAGTCTCATATACTGCAGAAAATCAACACAATGTAATCCCGAGAGAGAGAAACCGCCGGACCACCACCATCCATCGCCGGCGTTGCCTTACCGCCGCCTCATCCGAGCTCCGTTATCGACGAGTTTTATATCGTTGAAAAGCTCTCAAAATATGAGATTTTTTTGTCAAAAAATTTGTTGGAAACCTGCCCGAAAAATGGCCAAAAAACTGTCAGAACCTCAAAAAATGCTGCTGTCCACAACAGAACTGCGCAGTCAACTTTTCGGAGCTTTTTTAACCTCTTTCCGAACTCGCTTTTCGATGTACTTTATATCAAAAGAAAACTTTCAAAAAATACCATTTTTTAGAAGAAAACTGCTCAAAAATAGCCCAAAAAACTGTCAAAACATTGCTCAAAATTGCAGCTGCCGCACCCAGCGTCACTACCTTTAACCGCCAACTTTTCAAGGCCATTCCAACGTCATCCGAACTCCATTTTTGACATATTTTATATTGTCGAAAAGCTCTTGAAAAGTAGAATATTTTTCTCAAAAAATTTACTCCAAAACAGCACAGAAAATTGTCGAAAAACTGCCTGAAAGCTGCTGCTGTAGCGTCGTCGCTGCTAGAAAAAACCCCTGCTACTTTTCTCTTTTTTAATGCACTGTTTGGCTCAATTGTTTTCTGGTTTTGGATAGTATTTTGAGATATATTTTACTGCTATTTTATGTATAAAAAACTTTTTAAAAAATAATCCCAAAAATGACCCAAGAAATCATAAAAACTGCGGCCGAACTGCCGCCAAAACCGTGCTATTTTGGTGATTTTTCCTTGCTATTTTTAACATATTTTTCACGCTATTTTTTATACATAAATACAGCAGAATAACTCACTGAAAAAAAACCGCTTAAAACTATTAAAAACTTACCACGATCTGTGGCCCGTTAAAATCCGAACCACCACCGGTGCTGCCTCCGTTCTTCGTATTTTTGAACATGTTCAACCTATTCTTAAATAATCTAAATAGATATTTAAAAATATAAAACTAACTATTACATCGATCCTATGTTTCGAATGCTCACATTCAATCTATGACGGTCAATCTCCGTAATTAAAAAATAATCAACATTCACACCATTGAATTAAACATGAAAAAATAAATATCGATCATAAAACCGGAATTAGAACGCATCCAAAACAAATTTAGCAACAATTTTAAAATTACCCGATCCTGATAATCAAAAACAAAAAATAAAACGGTTCTGCTACCAATAGTTGGAGGCAAGACTGACAAGATCTTTATTTTTGCAAACGATTAACGAAAAAAATTAACTCGACGGACAATCGCCAAAACAGGCTCCAGATAAATTTTTTTATGACGAACGATCAAAATAAAACCTGTGCATCCGAAGTTAATTTAGAAGAATATATTTTTACCGATCGAATTTTCAACTACGATTTGAATCCGAGTTGAAGCTCTTGTCAGATCTTTTAATGTATTTCCTTATGTGATTCTCGGACATAGTGTGAGCTATAATCCTCTGAGAACTCGTACCGATAGAACCAAGACAGTTTTAATCTTAGAAGACAAGTTATAAAACTAGTTCAGTCTACTAGCATATATATAGGGTTATAGTAGGGACCTGGAGAATAATTATAAGAAAAACTTCTAGTAGAACACAGACACGTATCAGCGATTTCTGCAATTAAGCAAACTTCATAGCGATACATGTAATTATGAAAAACCAGCAGTGGTTTCTGTAATTCTTATAAAATACTGAATTACAATTTACACCACAAAAGAACTATAATTGCACTCTGACCCATAATCTCAAGACCATATAGCATTGAGCTTCAGTTATTAAATGCTTAAAATTTCTCCCCACGTTAAGATTTTCGATGCCCCTCAATTAAATTTAATTATTGACAATTTAATTTAATCGGCATCTTGATATTCCTTAAACCCTTTTGCTTAACTTATTTA
>JAULJZ010114070.1:0-11440 GCA_032270985.1 Heliamphora pulchella
AAAATATATAGAGAAAAGTGACGTAATAAATTAATTGCATCCGAAGTAAAAATATTGAGAATAATCTCAGTGTGAAAAACAGTGAAAATATTTTTACTGGTTTGTTTGTTTGTATGTGTGTGTGTGTATATATATATTATATAATACATTACAAGTAAGGAGTCCTTTGTAATTAAGCAGATAGTGAGAGATGAAGATGCTATCACTGGTAAAAAATATTAAAAATATTTTCAGTATAAAAAACAGTAAGAACATTCTCATTGGTGTGTGTGTAAAAATGTGAACTATTTTAAGTATGAGAAACTTCTCATACTTATTTTTTTTAAATTTTTTCATTCTTAATTTTAAATGAAATGAGCAACTTATACTATTTTATATATGAGAAATTTCTCATACTTATTTTTTTAATTTTTTTATTATTAATTTTAAATAAAATAAGTAATTTGTAAAAAATGTGAACTATTTCAAATATGAAAAATTTCTCATACTTATTTTTTAAAAATTTTTCATTTTTAGTTTTAAATAAAATAAGTAACTTATAAAAAATGTGAATTATTTCAAGTATGAGAAACTCTTATACATTTTTATTTTTAATTTTATCAATCTTAGTTTTAATTAAAATGGACAATTTGTAAAAATTAAGAAATAACACCAAGAGCATTCTCATATCTGACTACTAAATTCTAAACTTTTCTTCAAAAACATTCAAAATATTATCACTTGTCATAATATACAAATAATTATAAAAATAAAATAAGAAATAAAAAATTTAAATTATAAAAAATCAACGAAATTACATTAGCATTATCGTTTATAAAAATCACAAAATGACACAAAGAACATTCTCACAAGTGATTACTAAAATCTAAATTTCTCTTCAAAAATACTGAGAATATTCTCATTAGTCATAATGTACAAATAATTATAAAAACAAAGTAAAAACAAACATTTTGACTGGTCAAAAATTTGAGAACATTCTCAATGGTAAAAAACAGTGTAAACATTCTCGCTGGTCAAAAACAGTGAGAACATTCTCCTTAAACTTTTTATTTCAAACTCGTTGAGTATGAAAAATTTCTTATACCATGTATATTTATGAAAATGTTCTTATATAGTGATGTATGAGAAATTTCTCATACATTTTAAAATTTGAGTATCAAAAGTTATGATTTCTCATAACACATATGTATATAAAAATATTATCATATTGTAATATCATCATTCAGCGTGATACACTTCTCATACATATTATGAAAAGCTTTTTACACATATTTTTTTTATTTTGTTATTCTTAATTTTAAATGAAATGAACAACTTATAAATGAAAAATTTCTCAATATAAATTTTTTCTGACATGATAAGATATTTCTCATACTTTGATGCAAAGTATGCAAAAATTGTCATGTATAATTTTTTTAAAAGAAAAATTATTTTTTTATCTTGATACATAGTTTGAGAAATTTGTCATATATGAGCACTCATATATTGAAAAGATTAATTACGTTAATATATTTGTTATTGTTTAAAAAAAGTAAGAACTATTTCAAAATTTAGTATGTGAAATTTTTCATATATATATTTTTAAATCAATTAAAGTAATTGTATTTCTAAATTCGTTTTATTATAAAGAAACAAAAAATTAAAAAATTTAGACAAACAAAAAATTATCTAATTTGAATAAAAACAAAAAAAATAACTTTTTACCTAATCAACAAAGTTAAAAAAATAATTTAAAAATTAATAAACTTCCTTTCCAATATTATTTTTTGTTTATTCAATCATTCTAAATTTTTTAGTTTTTTGTATTTTCGTAATAGAACAAATTTAAAAGCATTATTATTATAATTAAGTTAAATTTTTTTTAAAGTAACTTTTTTTAAATAGGTAACAAAATTGGAAAAAAATAATATGAATTTTTTTTTTCATATTTTGTATTAAGCTTTTAATTTTTGAGAGTATAAAAATTTCTTTAAAAAAATAAAAAAACAAAACATTAACGTGCTAACCCCAATCCATTCACCCCAAATAAAACACTCTCCCTCCGTCGATTATTTTTTTTTCGATAAATTCCTTTCGAGATGTCTAACAGCACTCCAAAAAGAAAATAAAAGTAAAATACTCAAATTCATATCGGCCTATTTGATAATCGGTGTAGGTTATGTGAGATTAATAAGGAGCTGAAATTAGCGTATGAGTTGATAATAAGTTGGGATTAATAGTGAGATGAGATTAATTTTTCTGTATTTGATTTGAGTGAGATAGTATAATAGATTACATAAACTCGTATTTGTTTTTAGTAGGATTAGATAATGTGAGAGAAGATTATATTTTTTTATTTTTAAAATTACTCTTGTAGTAAAAAACTAATAAATAGGTTTTTTATTTTTTCAAAATAATCTAATAAGTTATTTTATAAAAAAAAATCAAGTTAAATAAGGTAATAAGTTAATTTTATGTTTTTTATTTTTATTTTTATTTTTATTTTTCATTTCTATTAAATTTTTAAAAAAATATTAAATTCACTCTCCCCAAATAAAAAAAAAAACTTATTTCTATTCTCGGCAACGACGACGCCTGCATCTCTATTCTCAACGAGAATAATGACGACGCCCGGAGGAGCAAACACGAGGACGATGATAACTCGTGAATTGGTATCCTAAGCCGATTGTTGACGACGGCGTCTCCATTCTGGTCAACGCGGGCAAAATCGGTATTAACTTATCACTAGCCATCTAATCCGGTGGAATTGGATTGCCAATGCCCAACCTTGCTAAGTTTGGTAGTCCCACAATCCAACAGGATTTGTAATTCAATAGGATTAACAATCCAGCCCTCAAATATCAAATCAAACATAAACAAATTAGACCCAATAAGTTAGTAGTCCAATCTGAGCCTCTAGAACAAGCATCAAATGGGCCCGATTCAAGTCTTAAAGATTGAATCCTTTGGGCGTTTTGGACTAATTTCATTTTCACATCTCTCCAATCCTTGAACCAAAAAGGATGGGATGAGCATTTTTATGAAGCAGCTCCTCTAAATCTCATGACCGATCACTAAGGACCCGTTTCGTAACATTTATAGTTTTTTATTTTTTATTTACAAAAAATAAAAAACATGTATTTGTTTATTTTTATAAAAAAATAAAAACAAAAGCATGTTTGATAACATAAATGTTTGAAAAGTGGTAGTTGAAAGTTACGGATGAATCTAATCAAAATTTGTTTACAAAACAAGTAAAAACACATTTTTCTGTTTATTAAAATTTTGTAAGTTTTGAAAACTGTTTACAGTTTTTTGAAAATAAAAATAATTACCAAACATGTTTTCGTTTATAATTTACGAAAAATTTAAAAACAAAAACAAAAACAGAAAATATAAAACATAAACGTTACCAAACGGCACCTAACAGTTGATCCAATGCACTACATTTTTCTAATTTTGCAGCACAAACTCAACTGATACATGTATTAGTTGAGTTCGTGTGGGTGGCGCCGGAGGGACAAGCGACGATGGTGGAGAAGACGGAGATGAAAGTGATGAATGTTTCAAAAAATTTGTACAGATCCATTAAACTCAAATTTTACAAATCTGTTATATGCTAAAAATGTGGATATATAATTTCAACTTCCTAAACTCAAGAAGAAGTTATCGACTTATTTAGGAGATTTTCATATATTACGCCACCCATGATACAGACCATATATATATGTATAATCAATTTAAATAGAGATATATTAGTCATGCTATTTCATTAATTTTTTTAAAAAAAGATTAAATGCGACAAAAAAGATAACAAGATTAAAACTAGCTTTATTACCAAAAAGAGGACCAAATTCAAAATTTTTCAAAGATTTAATAAACTATTTATAAACAGAAAAAAAATTCACTTATTTTGTAAATAAATTTTTTTTATTTTATCCTTTTTTCTGCACCACTTTTGACTATTACATTCGTCGTCTCTCTCAGGCTCTTAGGCCCTCAGTGCCTTCAACCACCGTATTTGACTACCACATAAGCTATTGCTTTCGACTACTATTTTTGACTATCATCGCCACCTCTTGCTATTACTGACAGCTACTGCATTCGACCACTATATTTGTCCATAATTCTCGATCACTATTTTCCAAATATGTTTTTATTTTTTTTATAAAAATAAACAAAAATATATTTTATATTTTTTTGTAAACGAAAAACAAAAAACTATAAACATTATTAAATGGGGACTTATTGTTTCGTTTAGAGTAATTATTTATTTGTTTATTTAATTTAATTTTATTTATTTTTATCTTAGTAAAAATAATTTATCTTTTGCTTAAACTATTCTACTTTTTTGACTCCTCTCGTTAAGATGAGTTGCAAAAATAAAATATTTTGATCAAGATATAAAAAAAATAAAAAAAAATATAAATCACAATAAATTAATAAGCCAATATTGCTTATTTTTATTTTTAGTGACTTTTTTTAATTATTTGATCGATTTTTTTATATATTTTGATCAAATTATTATGTTTTTTTATCTTTTGATCAAACTATTATATATTTTGACTTCTTTTATTAAGATGAGTAACAAAAGTAAAATATATTTAGAAAATATAAAATTAAGTCAAAATAATTCAATAAGCCAATGTTGTTTATATTTTCATCTTTAGTGACCTTTTTATTATTTGATAAAAAAAAGCTTACTTTTTCGATTTCTCTCTATCTGAAAAAATAAGAAGTTCTAATCAAAGATAAAAAAAGTTTAAAAATTAAAAATAAACAAAATTTTAGCAATTTAGCCCAAATAGGTTATTATATGGAGCTCTTTAAGTTTGTTAATGTATAAAACAATTAATTCAATATTTGTAGTTATCTGAACGGATAATATTTATTTACAAATAAATAAATATAAAATTTAAAAAAGAAATTTAAAAAATTTGTTTGATTACATAATTGTAAATATTTAATTAATTTTTTTTGTAAATAATAATTTCAATTAGATTTACGCAATGAACAAATTCACAAACAGATGTGGTAACTGATAACTAGTTATGCACACAAAAATATTTATTATAGCAAATACATTAGTAACGGCTCTAAAAATTATAATTTACCGATGATATTTTCAAGTTCCATTACAATTTGCCTCATTTTATTAATCAACTGTTAGTAGAAAAATGTGATACAAAAAATGGTAGAAAAATCACGGGGGTGATAAAAGGCTACATGGTGGCTCATGGTACTATAGGAAGGTAGCATGAAGAACAAATAGATGAATATCACAAAGTGAGGAGTTTAGTAGGGTTATAATTGTATTTTAATTTTTAAACTAACTATTGACTAAGATTTGAGTAACAAAACGAAATGAATTGTAATGGAATTTACAAATTTAAGAATAATTAAAATGTAATTTATAGAACTACAATTGTACTTAACGTCCCAAATTTTTGGAAACATCTTAGAGTGACGATGACTAATATAGTGAATAAAGTATTCGATTTATACTTATTTTAACATAAAATAAAGTAAAGTATTTAATTATTAAAGTCCCATCAAAGTCAAAAAAACAAATATATATATATATATATATATAGAGTTCAAAGATTGGTAAGTGGAAGTCAAAAAAGACAAGGGCAAGATTGATAAAATGAGTGACCAACTCATGGAAGCCACAGCTCCCCATCCAAATCTGCCTGGAAGTTTGCAGCGTCATCTGGTTTCTCAAAACCTACTACGAATATATGGGAGATCAATGTATTTCACCCACATTTTTGGGGGGATTTTGATACAAGGTCAATTTTATATAACATTTAGTCTAATAAAAATAATTTTAATTTTAAAGTTTATTAAATTAAATTGAACCAAAATACCCTCATTATTCTAAACATTCATTTCCCTCCATCTCTACCATCTCCAACAACCGCTGACAATCACCTTCAGTGACTATCGATGACCAACTCTAGCGATCACCGCGCGACCATAATCGGTGACCAACTCCGGCGACTCTTTAGTGACCACGTTTGGTATTTTTTGGAAAACTCACGGCAACTCTTCAATTAGAGATAAATTCTATTTTAATTAAATAAAATAATAGAAATTGTTTTTAAATTTGTTATTTTATTATTTTTAGCTAACTAAACGTTAAAATAAATATTTTGACACATAACCTAAAATTGTTACACTTTAAAATGAAAAGTGAAAAGTTAATTTTGTCAAAGATTAAATTATGACAGTAATTGTGTGTTTATTTGGCTTTTTGACAGTAATTGTGTGTTCTATTCAAACTTCTACTATTTTTAAAATATAATAATATTTTTTATTCACAACTTATTTACTATAATTACCAACTACATATAATTGTTAATATAATATATATAAAAAAGTAAAATTATTCAGTTTGAACAAAAAGCAAAAAAGTTAGCTTTTTATCCATATAACCAACTTAAAAAAAAATAGCTTAAAAGCTAAGTTACTAAACATTTTACTTTGAACCCAATTTAATTTTTTAGCCAAAAACGTAAAAAAATAAAAAAATTAAATTTTAAATTAGTTGCTAATCGAGCTCTTATTAATGAAAGAAATAAATCGATTTTGAAAATAAATAAAAATTACATGTTATTATGTTTAAACGTATTAAATAATATTGAATTATATAAAAATTTCAAAATACAAAAATCTCAAAACATATTCAACTGACTTTTAAGGCCTTTAAACAAAGTAATATAAAACAATTGATCCCTTAGCCCTCATCGGTGGTTATATTCATCATTCACATTATTTTTTGGTCCCTCCTCTAAAATCAATTAAAACAGTAGGCAAAATTGTAATTTACAGATAATAAATTATTTTTAAACAATCTAAAGAGAAAATATAGATATTTTTATTTTAAAAAATGAACTTATATAATTTTAATATATTTTAATTTAATACTATTATAATATTTAATTTTTTCAAAGAAACTTAGAAAGAACCTCCACCATTGTTTAAGTCCGACTATTAGTGGAGGGACCACATGATTAATGTCAACTTTGACCCACATAAGAAGGTCACTATCAAGAACAGGAATGAATTATTTGTCCAAAAAATTATATATATCTCATTTTATCCTAATATAGTAAAACTTATTAAATATGTGAAAATTCCCGTTTATCAATTGATTTGCATTAAACGATTTAATTAAATAAGCTAAACACAGCAAATAAGCTTAAATCAACCAACCATACAAGCAGAAAAATAAACCAAATACAATCACACACGAGACGACGATTTTTACGTAAAAAACCCAAAACTGGGTAAAAATCACGAGATCACACCGGGTCTAGAAAATCATACACTATTAAATGTTGGTTACAAGATAATCTTACAAACCGACGTTGTTCCCATAACCAAATGTTTGAAAGTCTACTCCTGCCGAATCCACGTACACCAACTCTTGTACTTGACCACCGCTGGAACCCACCACCGGACTTCAATGCTGACGGACCCCTCCACCAGATTTCAACACTTGAGATTCCTCTCAAGCGACTCCATGAACAGATAATTGAAGGTTTGAATGCTTGATGATTAACTTGACTGCGTGAAATCTTATTGAATCATCAAGTTGTTGTAGACTAATTTTCGTGTATGTAGACTAGCTTGCGAGTGCGTAGACTAGCTTACAAGAATAATGAATAACATTCAAAGCTAGTGGCGGCTAGGTTTTCATACAAAATATAAATAAGGAGGCTCACCGCAAAGAAAATCCTAGTTTCCTATTTATAGGAGACTACGAAAAATTCTAACTGACGCTGCAATTAAAAAGTCCTTGTCGTCGAGACCGCTCGATCGGTCTATTCACCGCTCGAGCAGTGTAGCCTGTAATGCATTGAATTTTTGTTGCAGGCTTGAAATACCGAGAGGTGCTATAGACCGCTCATGGACCGCTCGAGCGGTCTGTCAGGCTGTCTGACTCCGCGGGCTATTTTTGATGATTTCTTCTCGTTTTGCATGGTCCTGCAATATTAAACCAAAACTCGAACAAAGCAAGTGTCCAAATATCGATGAATAAAATAAATAAAATGAATAAACATTTGTCATAGAATTGGCAATCATAAAACGTATATTGCCGATGGCAAAATTCCTAACAATATGTTTTAAAATTCTGGTATCACATAATTTTTATATAATTTAATAATCTTTAATATATTAAAATAAAAAAATAAATATTTTTCAAAACAAAAAATCTCAGCCTAAGATCATACTATTAGGACTTATTTGTTATTTCAGACAGAACTAAAAAAGATAGAAGGAATTAGTAATATTAGGGTCCCATATGTTTTTTGATATACCAAGAGATTATGGATGAGAAAGTGTATAAAACGAGGAATTTTGTTAATATTTTAATAGAGTGAGATAAAGAATGGATAAGAGTTGTATAACCATTTCTGACCGTTAGATAAAAGAAAGCTAATTTGGAGTCTGCTACTAATAATACCAAGAGTGCATGATATTATTAATAGCATAAATGAGAGATTAGTAATCATTTATTCATCGAACTGTTAGTCCGAATCCTACAATATAAATAAAGGGCTTATAATACGAAGAGAACAAATTTTTTTTAATGAGTCGATCTTGTTTATTAGTACAATCTATTCTCCTCTAATTCTTCAAAATAAATAACCTTAATGCCAACTTAGACCCAAGTAAGGGCATCCATACAAGCCTAGCCAAAATTACATTTTTCAGCCAAAATAGTTAGTTTGGCATTTGTACACGACCTCCATTAGACTAGCCAAAAAACTAGCTAAACTAACAATGTGAGACCCGTTTCTATTTTAATTTTGTAATTAAATATTTATGTGATAAATATTTAAATATGTAATATTACATTATGCGTGTATATATATATATATATATACACTTTATATATGTATGTGTATGGCCAGTGGGCTCGGTATTGGATTTACACGTGTTGTCGGAACTGTCTTTTGGCACGGGAGTATGGAAATTTTGATTCAGGGATAATTTCGAATTTTGATAAATTTTGAAAATACAAAATTTTAAATTAATTTGAAGTTAAAAAATCATCTTTGGTGCAAGTTGGAAGCATTTCCTTGATTTTGATGCTTGTTGGAGACTTTAGGGCATGTTGATAAATAATGAAAAGTTAGTGACTTAACTTTTGGGAGGAGGCTTCTTGGAGAAGCTTCTCCATCAGCGCAAAAACTCACCCACCGACCTCTCCCTCCCATTGTCTTCTTCCTTTCTTTCTCCTTTCTCTCTTTCCACCATCCACCATTAGAGGCTTGATCCAAGCTTTCTCTCCCTCTCTCTAGCTTTTGAAGCTTTGCACCCTGATTCGATCTTCGATCCAAGGAGGAAGTTTGTTCTACTCGTCAAGGGCTTCGTTTTCAACCGAACGAAATTTGATTTCGGCGAGTTTGGGTCCTCCCATAGGTGTCCGATTTCGGTTTTCGGCGAATCAAGGTAGGATTCTTCTTCCTATGTGTTTCATGGTGATATTTATGCAATCGATTTGATTATATTTCATGTACTTGTTGTGTATCTCATGTGGGTTTTAAACCCTTGATGTTAGAAATGGATTCCTTATTGGGTTAACTTGATTTTTATGGACATAGAGCGATGAGGGAAGTATAAATGTGTTTAGTTTATGTTATAACCATGGAACCTATGATCTTTACATAAATTGAGAATATTGGGTTGAATGTGAGGTTAAATTGAGCTTGGATTGTGGATTTCACACTTTTGGGAGTATGGTTTAGATTATGATTGGATAAATTGGGTTGTCGATCAAAGTTCTTGTTGGGTTGGTAAAATTTGGAAAAATTATCATTGAATTGAATTTGAATACCACATTGTGGAAATTTGAGCTAATGAGATCAATTATGAGAAATTGAGTTTTTAGCCATGTAGTAAATATATCTGTGATAGGTGAAAACCATGTGCAACGGTTGAGGGACCAATATTATTGAGTAATTATGTTGTAAATATTGAGGTTGCTTTTGAATTAATATCAGCTTGATTAGCTCATCGGTGAAAGACTATAAACTTGCGTAAGAATGGATGCACGATTCCCTTGGTTTAATATCCGAAAACGTGGTGAGGTTCCCCGTTTATTCAAATGGTATTCCTGAAAAGGTGTGCAAATGTATGCGATAATAGGTGTTGAGCCAATATGATATGATTGGATTGTGTAACTAGATGATTAATTTAGTTATAACGAAATGTTATGAATTTAATTATGTAAGGATTCGGTAAATGGTTATCTTGTGAAATGTGGGTATCTATTGGGTTTGGAAGTATGGATATAGAATTGTTAATTGCATAATAAGAATATTTATATAGGTTGTTAGAATTATATTGAGACTCGGCTCACATTGTTTGTATAACTATTTTTTAGGTGCCAATGACGAATCAATGCCATGAAGAATGATAGTATGTTTGGATGTTTTGTTACTTTTTGGGTAGTTTGAAAAAGTTGGATTAATGTGTGTTTTTGTGAGTTGAAATTTAGAATTGTAAATTCAAGTGGCATGTTGATAGGGTCTTGTAATTAAAATCCTTGTTCATGAGCTCTTGAGATTTGGTATTGTAAGGCCTTAAGGCCAAGTTCTCAAGTAATTAAATATATTTGGATAATGTGCACCCTCAAGGAGAGGTTTTTGGATTCAATTTTTGATGAATTCTTATGTTTTTGGAAGAATGTTTATGTTAAATCCTTTTGCTTGAAGGTTTGAGATTTATTTCCTATCAAACTTTATGTTTTTCCAAGGCTTTAGTATCTTCTCTTTGCATGAAAATGAGTTTTGATGGGTGTTGGGTTCAAAATCTAGTAAAAAAATCAATCTTGGTGCCAGACAGCTTGGAGGACCACTCGAGTGGTCCTGGGTTGGTCTCGGCTTCTTGTTGTAAGTCTGAGATGCTGAAAGCAGTCCCTGACCGCTCAACGGACCGCTCGAGTGGTCTATCGAGCTTTCCTTTTCACTCGTTAAAAATTATTTTCTTTAAATATGGGTATTTTTTTCATTCGAACTCCGAATTAGGTCATTCTTATACTCAAATTGAAGTCCCGGGAGTCTTCTTTCCAATGGTTCTAACCTCATATCAAAATCAATTTTGTAAAAAAAGTTATGATCAAAATAGTGAGAGTATATCAAATTTTCTTAATCGTTTTTCACACATTTTTTGTCAAACTTCTCAGAAAATATTATTTTTAACACCGTTGGACCATTTTATCAAATCTCTTATTCCTTGAGTTATATACATGACTTATTCAATCTTTGATCTCTATGTCTTGGGTTTTGGAGCATGACAAACAATATTTAACAAATACTACAATGACTCTCCAAATGTGGAGAGTTACTGTTCACTAGTCAAATGTGAAAAAATTGAGAAGAGAAAATAACTCTATATTCTCTGTCTGTAGAAACTGTACAAGATATGGCCTATTTATAGGCGAATA
>JAULJZ010114100.1:0-11438 GCA_032270985.1 Heliamphora pulchella
CCCTATGTGGTAGAGATCATAGCAGAACTCCGCAGTTAAGCGTGCTTAAGCGGGAGCAATGCAAGAATGGGTGACCCACTGGAAAGAACAAAACCGTGAGGGTTATGCCCAAAGCGAACAATATTATTGCCATGTAAAGGGTCGGGGTGTTATAGATGGTATCAGAGCCGACTCTCTTCACCTCCGAGTGTGGGCCCCTGCCGTCTCGCATGACACATGGGCGGGCTACTTCGTGGGCGGGTCGATAAGGACTGGGAGGTTACCAGAGCTGGCAGGCTACTGCACGGGGACGTGCATCCCTAAGGAGGGTGGATTGTGATATCCTTGTATCCCACACCGAAAATGGAGAGGGAGTTCCTGGGTTATAAAAGAAAAATCTTGGACCATTACATTCAACGAGACCTTTTCCCAAGTGGCAGAAATCTTAGCAGAACTCCGCAATTAAGCGTGTTTAAGCGGGAGCAATGCAAAGATTGGTGACCTCCTGGGAAGAACAAAACCGTGAGGGTTTTGCCCAAAGCGAACAATATCGTTGCCATGTGAAGGGTCGGGGTGTTACATAGTTATTCCTCATTTGAGTTTTGTGTCTAGTTTAGAGTGTGAGCCTGCATCTTTTGATGTAATCCAGATATTTGAGGTCCTTTTCGAACTCTTAGTACTAATGAATATTTTTATTTTGTTATCTTTGTTGATGATTACTCTCGTTTGACTTAGTTATTTTTATTGAAGAATATATCCGAGTTGCCTCTTATCTTTACCAAATTTTATAATGAGATTTACACACAATTTGGCAAATGGATCAAAATTATTCGTTCTGATAATGCTTTAGAATATATCCAGTCTACTGTTGACTCATTTTGTGTGGATCGTGATATTATTCATCAAACTACTTGTATCCATATCTCTCAGCAGAATGGTGTCGCTGGGCGTAAATATCGACACTTGTTAGATGTTGCACGTACTTTATTATGTCAAATGCAGGTACCAGAACATTTTTGGGGTGATGCTATTCTCATTGCATGTCATCTTATTAATTGTATGCCCTCTGTTGTGTTGAACAATCAGTAACCATTTTCCTTATTACACCCTGGTTCTCTGCCATTTTCTCTCATTCCTCGGGTATTTGTTTGCGTTGCCTTTATTCATGTTTTTGATCCCGGACTTGATAAGTTATTTTCTCGAGCTCGCAAATGTGTTTTTCTTGGGTACTCTCGCACACAAAAAGGATATCGTTGCTATTATCCCGAGTCTTGCCAATATTTTGTTAGTGCTGATGTCACGTTCTTTGAATTGACTTCCTTCTTTACTTCTGCAAGTCACGACTTGTCTTCAGACCTTCTCTGTTCTCGTGAGGGGGAGTTATCCGGTCCTGCGCTTCCTTTTCCAATCCCCCTCCCCGTCCCGGTACAATCTCCTCCTTTACAGGTGTACCAACGCTCTTAGAATCGGCAAACTGTCTCTTATGGCCCGGCCACATCATCTTCACCGTCTGCGGTCCTTCCTCCAGTTGATGACTTGCTTATTGCATTGCGGAGAGGTAAACATACTTGTACTCAACACTCTATTGCTCAGTTCGTTTCCTATGCTCATGTCTCTTCTTGTCTTCGTTCCTTTGCTTGTGCCATGTCTACTATTTCTATTCCTTTTTCCTATAAGCAGGTTATGTAATTAATTGGATGGAAACATGCTATGGATAAGGAGATGAGTGCTCTCCATCAGAATCAGACTTGGGAGCTTACTTTTCTCCCTCCCGGAAAGCAAACAGTGGATTGTCGTTGGGTGTACACTGTCAAATATCTCCTCGCCAATCTCACTTTGAAGCTGTTTATCGGATTCTGCGCTACTTGAAAAGTGGTCCCGGTCGCGGTCTGCTATATAGGCCTTCTCGATCCTTGTCTGTGGTTGGCTTTAGTGATGCAGATTGGGCTGACAGTTGCTATGATCGTCGGTCTACTTCTGGCTACTGTACCTTTGTTAGTGAAAACCTTGTTACTTGACGTAGTAAAAAACAGGTGGTTGCTGCTCGTTCTAGTACTAAAACCGAGCATTGTGCTATGGCGCATACTGCTTCTGAACTACTATGGGTTCGCTCTTTTCTTGTGGACTTTGGCATTCCTATTTCTTCACCGATGTCGATGTATTGTGATAATCAAGCTGTTATTTTCATTGTTAATAACCCAGTCTTTCATGGGCGAACTAAGCATATTGAGGTCGATTGTCACTTCATTCGTGATTTGTTGTTATAGAAGCACATTTTACTTCGTATGCTCGCTCGAAAAATCAATTGGGCAATATTTTGACAAAGTCTTTACCTCGTTCCTCTTTTCAGCATTTATCTGTCAAGCTAGGGCGTGTTTGATCTCTATGCTCCAGTTTGAGGGGGAGTGTTAAAATAGTTATTTTATTATTTTTACCTTTGTAATTTATGTCTCAAGGGTCTCCTTGTATTTTACACTTTTTATTATTTAATATAAATATTTAGAGGTGAAGGGGATAGAAGTAGAAAACCTTAAACCAAATTCTCTTATTCTTTTTCTCTTTCTTCTTCTCTTTCTTCTTCTCTTGAACCCTAAATCTTAAATTTTGAGCTTCAACTATCTTTATACTCTAGCTTGAGAGGAGTGCTCGAGTTTATTTTATATTTTACCGGGTAATTTTTTAATTATCTATATATGTCTCGTATATATATGTTGTGGGGTGTAGAGGCTAATTTGAGTCTCTTTATTCTTACTCTAATTCTTTATTATTATTTCTCTTTCGTTTCTATCTTTTTCATCTCTCCTTTTAACCGTAAATCATTATTTTATAATTCAACTATATTGATCTGCTATGTTGCTTAATCTGAGTTTGTAGCATCATCGGTTATCTGTTCCCATTTCCCTCAGGTAAGTCTGCATCACTATACAGTGACTTAATACGAAGTTACTTAGGCATGCCAGGCATGCAGTGATTAGCCTGGAAACAGGACAGCATACCCACCTAAGCACCAAGCTAAGATGCTTATGCACATGATTTCTGGCAACTTTTCTTTTCAGTTTGGACGGTTCATGAACTATTTAATCCTCCGTAATCACAAATCAGTTTTTAAGGGAAGTGAATTTCACACTTCACTTCAAGCTTCTCAGTCCTTTTTTATGGTGGGAGGCTATAGATGGAATGCTAATATCCTTTCCCTTTTTAAAGTGGAAAATTGGATCGACTGCTTCTGGTTTGTTGTTGCCTTCCCTTTTCAGTCTTGCTAGATTGTGCAACATGGGAGTTCTTTTCTGGTTCATTTTTTTTTTTTTTTTGGTAGTGTGCACGCATGTTAATATAATGTGTAGACTCTCTCATTTCCATTTTAAAATCTAATGTGCCTTCCCTTTTCAGTCTTGCTAGATTGTGCAACATGGGAGTTCTTTTCGGTTTTTTTTTTTTTTTGGGTAGTCTGTGTGCGTGTTAGTATGATGTGTAGTGATGGGGAATACAAAGGATTATTTACTTTTACACTTTAATTATTTAATATTTAATTTTATTTTATTAATTAGGATTTTATTTAGTTTAAGTTTTTAGTTATCTTTATTATAATTTTATTTAATTTAAGATTCTAGTTATCTTTTAAATAAGATTTTATTTTTATTTTCTTTTCATTTAGGATTCTAGATTATATTCAGATTTTATTTTAATTCCTTAGAATTTTAATTCCTTTTTAGATTAGGGTTTAAAGCCTATAAATTAGAGGCTCATTTTATGTATTGAGGAGAGTTGAATTAATAAAAGAGTGAGTTTTAAGGTGAAGGCTTTGAATTAGAGTTTCGACCCTTGTGCGCTATTTATCCACCATTCTCATTCTCTCCATGTTCTGCATTAATTGGTATTAAAACTTAGGCTCGGGATTCTACATCCCCTTCTCCTTCTTTGACTCCTTTCTACAGCCAAAGAAGCTCCTACTACTAGTCTTTCTACATTGGCACCGGTCGTTAACCTTCGACGCCTTGCACTGCCACCACCAGTCGTCGCCGCCACCACCAATTGCCATCTTCAGCCACCCCCAACAAAAAAAAAATCCTTTTTTAGCCCGTCCAATATAGCCACACAAAAAAAAAAAAGAGTCCAGCCCAATTTTCTCAAAAAAAAAAAGGACCTGTTTTCAAACAAATATTTTTTGTTACATATTTTGCCTTTTTTCCCTTCACATTCTCGATGGAGTGGCACGCACAAATAATTTTTATTTCTTTTTTAGATGTGCCAATAGAGTTTGTAAAATTTTTATTGATGGAGAATATGCAATGAATACCGTATCTGCATCAGGCGTGCTAAAAATGAAACTACTGCCTGAACTACACCCGCGACCCTATCAATTATTTTTGGATGATAACACTTATCTTTTAGTCTCTCAAAGATGTTAGGTTCCTACTCAGATGGGTGACTATTTTGATGAGATTTAGTGCGACCTACTTCCCATTACTATTACGCATGTGTTACTTGGTCTTCCATGGATAAATGACGTTGGTGCCACTTATAATAGGGAAGATAACACCTTTAACTTCATCTACAATAACAAAATTATTTTATTGAAGCCTGCAGTTCTAAAAGATGGAATGTCAACTCAATAGTTTTTTACTTTGATGCCTACTCAACAACTTTACCCTTTTCTGGACCAAAACATGATTAATGCTTCTATTCCTCCTCCGGCCATTGAAGAGCTACCAACCTCTATGATAAACAATGGTTTATCCAATGAATATTCTTTTAAACATAAGAATGCACTCGTACCATTCTGTTGATTGCCCATCAACATGATATTTTATCAAGGCCGAACACATTGATTTCATTGGTGTTGAAGTCTTTAATTGGGATATTGAATCCAGTTTTGTGGCCCTTGTCAACCATCTCAAGGTTAAGAATAGATGGAACAGAACGAAACTTATGCTGTTCATCTATTCAAAATATTTGATTATTTGGTATGGACGTGTTCAGTATTTCAGGGCAAACTCAAGGTCGAGTTCTTTTTTCAATTGAGAAGAATGATGGGGAACTCACACTTTAATTATTTAATAATTAATTTTATTTTATTAATTAGGATTTTATTTAGTTTAAGTTTCTAGTTATCTTTATTAGGATTGTATTTAATTTAAGATTCTAGTTACCTTTTAAATAAGATTTTATTTTTATTTTCTTTTCATTTAGGATTCTAGATTATATTCAAATTTTATTTTAATTCCTTAGGATTTTAATTCCTATTTAAATTAGGGTTTGAAGCCTATAAATTAGAGACTCATTTTATGTATTAAAGAGAGTTAAATTGATAAAAGAGTTAGTTTTAAGGCGAAGGCCTTGAATTAAGGTTTCGACCCTTATGCGTTATTTATCCACCATTCTCATCCCCTCCGCATTCTACATCATGTAGACTCTCATTTCCATTTTAAAATCTAATGCAAAAACCACAGTAAGACCAATGCCACCATATTCCTTTTTGAAACTACTTCATATACTTTATGATAGTTCTATTTAATTTTGTTGAGTATTGGTTGAGATCAGCTGCCAGATATTTTGCATTCTACTTGGGGCAGCCATTATTTTTAAGATCGTGTCTTCTCCGTTTGTTTTCCAAGACATTTAGTACTCAATTCGAATTTTCTGGAAAGGGCATGTATGTTGTCATAGTTTGTTTACTGAGTTGCTTGTTTTGTGTAAGCATGTTGCATGTCTATTTTATTCATTTTTTTATTTTCAAAAAATAATACAAACAATAAAAAGAGAAAGCTGATGGATTTATTTTGTTATATCTTTGTTCTTTTCTGGTTTCATTTCTTTCAGGTGGAAAGGGGAAAAATAATCACCAAGCAATGGCACAAGAATTTAGTATTGAACGTAATGATTCTTTATCTTGGAAAGAGATGCTGGAGTTCTATAACAATTCACCAGGTGCCGATACCCAAGAGAGAAAATTACACACCTGTGATGGAAATGTGACAGAGAGACCCATTTCCAGTTTAATCAATGCACAAAAACAGAAATTTACAATTAGAGAAATATGCCCAGAATGGGGTTATGCCTCTGAGGCTACTAAGGTAAGTTTAATTCAATTTTGGGTTCAAGTGATAATCTTTTTTTACTATCTTGTTTTTTTGCAGTATGTCATATTTCCTCAGAAATGGGTCGTAAATGGGAAGGGGTGATTGAGTGTTAGCTTTGGTGCATGTTGTTTGTTGAATTGTTGGGCTTATGCAGAAAAAGTGCACTTGGTTTAATTAATTGGCCAACTGGATACTCAGGAATCAGTTAAATGCTGCTTTTGTTATGGGTTACAGTTGCTAAGTTAATTTTTCTTTCACTTGTGTAGGCATTTTGTACTTGGATTCCTCCCACACCAAGTGGCAGTTAGCTATCAATTTTGTTCATGGATAACAATAAATTCATTGAAATTCTAAATTATCAAATTTTTCTTTTTGGAAGAAAAAACTCCAGGAATTCAAAAGTAATTTAAAGGACAGGTCATAATAGTTGAAAAAACAATTGAGTGAATTAGTCCCAGGTGAAGGTGGATCACATTGAGTGGAAAAATCAGTGGTGGTAGAAAAGACAAGATATATCAATAGGTTTTACAAAGAAAGGCCGCATGGCGAAGAAAAAGAAAAAAGGCCTCTTTGGCAGATGAAGATGGCGAAAGAGCTTTACTATGGGTTGGTTTCATTGCAAAAGAACTTTTTGAGACTTACCTATATGTTGGAAGTTTAGTCCAAAAACAATTTTTCCATAGCTCAATATTTTAAAATATCTGCATCTTGAAACCCTGCATTTTGAATGCATCTGATATTTAGAACTTCTTCATCTGAGCACATTCATGACCCACACATTTGATGGAGAAAGTGGCTCATCATATCCAAATATTTTCATATCCAAATATTTTTATGTGATATAGAGCTGTTACGCCACCAGTTTAGTCAGCACAATAGCAAATCCTGTTGTGCAACTTAAGCTTTTCTTTTGTGTCACTTAAGTGCTGTTACAAAACTGCTATTGTTGTCAGTAGCAAGTTAAGATCATATAGTTAAAAGTTGCTTACTGCAGGTTGTTATTGTCGGATCCTTTATCTGTGATCCATCAGAAGTTGCGTGGACATGCATGTTCGGTGACGTCGAAGTTCCTGTTCAGATCATCCAGAAAGGTGTCATATGTTGCCAGGCTCCTCCTCACCCTTCTGGAAAGGTGACTCTTTGTATTACTTCTTGCAATCGGGAGCCCTGCAGCGAGGCCAGAGAGTTCGAGTACCGTGTTAGTTCAAGTAGCTGTGCTCACTGTAGTTCATCCCAGACAGAAACAACAGAGAGTTCCGAAGAACTGCTCTTACTTGTCAGGTTTGTGCGGATGCTTTTATCAGATCCTTTGTTGCAGAAGGGAGACATTACTGAAGGAGTTACAGATCTACTGAGCAAAGTCAAAGCCGGTGAAGATTTATGGTGCCATGTTGTTGAGGCTCTTTTAGTTGGCAGTTGGAGTTCCTCTAAAACAACAGATTGGCTTCTGCAAGAACTTTTAAAAGACAAGTTGCAACAGTGGCTTTCTTTCAGATTCAAAGGAGAATGTGATCAGCAGGGTTGCATATTGTCCAAGAAAGAGCAAGGGGTCATACACATGGTTGCCGGATTGGGCTTTGAGTGGACCTTAAACCCAATTCTCATTTCTGGAGTCAACGTAAATTTCCGTGACATTAATGGATGGACTGCCCTTCATTGGGCTGCACGATTTGGAAGGTGAATGTTTTTTCCTCCATAGAACCAGATAACAGATGCATGTCTTTTGGAACTATCTAACAGAAAACACGTGTGTTAGAAACTTCTTTTTTTTTTTTGAATGGCGTGTGTTAGAAACTTCTTGTAATGCTAAACAACATATAGGCACTATAATTCAATAAAACATGTCAGGTAATTGATTGGCATGATTGCAAAAGTTTTCGTGGTCAAATGTGAGATTTTAGTATCAATTCTGACGGCAGCCATTTTGTAGAAATATAGCCAAGACTTAGCATAGACCTGGTCTAGTTCTAGTGATAGCCCAAATTGATTAGATCAACACGGGTTAATGGCCTAAAAAAGGTGATCCAAAGTTCAAACTCAGTTTTCTGAAACTACAATATGTATCATGTATATTTCTTAGTAAGGGCATCAGTTTTAATATGTCATTGAAGATCACTTTAGGGTTTCCCTTGTTTAATTCTGCGATTGCCTACACAATATAGTTACCAGCAATGAATGCCAAAGAAAAGGCTTTGTTTACAGATTGAATGATTAGTGCGAAATGTTGTAACTACTTTAAATACGCTGCTTTGTATCTGTAAACAGTTTAACATGGTCATAAAAGGGCTTGAGGTGTCTTTTGGATGGTAATTTTTCTATTTGAACCACTTCTGTCTCTGATGGCGACTTGCATTGTAAGAAGTATGCTTCTGTTGGCTATTAGAGTGTTGGTGGAACATAGTGCACAGCATTCTTGGCAATCATTTGGTATCTTGAAGCTTTAGCATACTGCTAGTTTTGTTCTCATCATCTGCTTAGGTGTGTTCAAGATCCAGATTGACCATTGGTACGGTCACTTTTAGGAAAAAGTTTGTGCAGTATGGACTCCACCAGTTTTTTGAGGTGCATACCAGATTCTTTGAGGTGCTACCAGATTCGTTCGAAACAAAACAGCATGTTATCCTTATAAAGGGACGCTACCAAGAATAAATCATTAGAAGCATCAAGGGTGATAAAATCATTAGAAGCATCAAGCATCATAGTATTATCAGTAAAGAGCAAATGGGACACTAAAATCACTTAAATCTTCCTGACATAAGACCTGCTCAGAAGCCACTAATATGCCCATTCCTAGCTACTATATAAATCATCCTAATCAAAATTTCCATCACAACCAGTAACAAAAAGGGTGATAAGAGATTGACCCTGTGTTATCAAAAAATGCTAACAGCTCAGCAATTTAAATTTTCGAATGCTCGTTTCGAAACATGGTACACCTTCGTTCCAAAACGGTGAAGTTGGCATTCCAAAGTGTTCTCCGAAATATTTCGTATTTATTTCCTTAATATTTATGTATAAAAAAATCAAATGTTATAATTTCAAATTAGAAAAAGTGAAGCTTTGGCAAATGCTTCCCAGAAATGCGTTTTATATGAATAATTTGATAACTAATACTATATTTATGTGATGTTCATATTCTAGAAAAAGTACATTTAATATTGTAATTTATAAAGCCATCCTATATCATACCACAATTTAAAGCATGTGGCATACTATATTCCCATTTCAATTTCTGTTCCCGTTCCTGTTACTCGTACTGGAATGATCCGTGTTCTAAGTAACATAGGATTGACCTGCCTCAAACCCCTCGAACTCGCAAAAAAACCTTTGGAAACTCCTTTAACTAGAATAGAACTTGATTGTGTTAGTAGCTTATTATTATATTATTATTATGTTCCGGTGTGTGTGGGTATATGATTGTAATAATGTTCTCTAAGTTGATTATAAATAAGAGCTCGTCTATCCATTAGGGTACGGCTTTCCATTGTTCTTAACAAGCCGGTAGCCACTTCGATCGGCGATCTACGTCTGGCTATTGTACCCTCATTGGTGGCAATTTAGTTACCAGGTGCAATAAGAAACAAAGTGTGGTGGCTCGTTTCAGTGCTGAAGTCGAATATCGGACTATGGCTCACGCTGCTTCTGAAATGTTGTGGGTTCATTCTCTTCTTCGGGATTTTGGCGTTTCTACTTCACTTTCTATGCGAATGTTTTGTGACAATCAGGCTGATATCTTTATTGCTAATAATCCAGTATTCCATAAGCGCACTAAGCATATTAAAGTTGATTGTTACTTCATTCGGGATTTGTTATTGCAAAAACAAATTGTCACGCCTTATATCCGATCGGAAGACTAATTGGGTGATATCCTTACAAAGCCACTGCCGTGTTCTACTTTTCATCGCTTGCTTGTCAAGCTGGGGCATGTTTGATATTTATGCTCCAGCTTGGGGGGAAATATTCAGAGTAATTATTTTCTATTTTAATTTATTTTCTTAATAGTATTCTTGTACTCATCTTTGACCTAATAATATATAAATGATGTGTGTGTGAAGGAGGCTAATTAATCTCTCTGAATTCTTTCTTCTCATCTCTTTTTTTCTCTCTTATCTCTTCTTCTTTCTTCTTCAAACCCTAAATCTATATTCTCATATTCAACAAAGAGAATGGAGTTTGGCCTATTCAACCCCTCTAGGCACAAACGCCACCGATTTCAGTATCTTGAAAACTTACCAATTTAGACAATCAATTCATCTCAAACCCCCTAATTCTTCGATTCACTTCTCATGTTTTTGGCGAGTTCAGATGAGTGAAACAGTGTACAGAATGTTGGTAGCAACTTTTATTTTGTCTTATGCTTGAATGATTCTCTTGGTAGAGTATGGCCTAAGTTGCAGAATGCCAGAAAGTATGCACACCACCACTGTGATGTGAGTTAAAGGATATGGATAATTTTGGTCTTCATAGAATTAGAGGGAACAACAAAGCCCTTGGTCTGGAATGGGTAGGAGTGGTGTAATAGGTGCAAAGATGGCCACAAGGAGGTGGCTTCGGCAGTGAGTGTGGGCTGGAAGCAATGCTGGGTTCAAGAGAGAATTATTGAGGTACACACATGCAAGCGGGCTCACAGGAGAGAAAGATCATATAGAAGCTCTATTTCTATTTATCCTCATTTTCAATATAGTAACAGAAGTTTAATCAGTGATCAAGCTACTACTCCCATTTTAAGCGCCTGATTTGCAAGCCATAAGGAAGGTCAGTGTAATTTTCCACATAAACTGTTAATATATATTTAGTATTACGATATTAAGTATTAATAATAACATGTGGGGATGCCCACAGTATCTATTGTAGGCTCTCATTTGCTTAATAAATACGTGTGTATATCTCACAATGAGATACACGCTTTTTCGTATTTTTTTCTCCCTCTTCTAACATGGTATCAGAAGGAAGTCTATATGGAGCAACCTTCCCGGTTTTGTTGCTCAAGGAGGGTCTGATCTGGTGTGTCGCCTTCGTCGTTCTTTGTATGGTTTAAAACAATTTTCTTGGACCTGGTTTGGGAGGTTTAGCACGGTAGTGCAACAGTTTAGTCTGCGGCAGTTGGGCAAAGATCATACCGTGTTCTTTTGTCGGACAACCTCCGACTGTATTCTTCTTGTTGTATATATTGATGATATTGTCATCACTAGTGATGACCGTGTTGGGATTAGTAGCTTGAAGGCTTTTCTGCAGACACAATTTCAGACTAAAGATCTCGGGCACTTGCGATATTTTCTGGGGGTCGAGGTGGCCAGAGGTAAGCATGGAATTTTTATTTCTCAGAGGAAATATGTGATTGATATTTTGCGCGATGCCGGCCTGCTGAATGCAAAAAGT
>JAULJZ010114111.1:0-32712 GCA_032270985.1 Heliamphora pulchella
ACGGCTAGTTTCGTCTCACACGTTTTATACGTAAAAATTTCATGTTTTTGTCACGCACAGTTCTGCTACCACCCACTGTCACTGCCATTCGGTACCGTTGGTTCTAGCCTTTTGATAACCTAACGCCACCAGTAAACGGTGTCGATCGCCGAAAAACTGTTTCAGCAGACCCAAACCAGAAAGTATCATTTTATGATTTTATGTATAAAAAAAATAATTTTTGGCCAACTTTGAGCGATAATAGCTGTTACCCCGTAACTCTGATTTAACCACCGTAAGTTTTGTTAGATTCACCTCATGACTGCCTACGCCTAGCCGCAAACGGCGATTGAAACCAACGTCCATATTGTCCGAAGGAGTGTCTCAAAGTTGGGGTCGAGAAACCGAGACAAAACCCCGGCACATGCACACTGTGCGTGCATGGGCCATACTCTGTTGGGTTCTTGTTTTATATTTGGTTGAATGCTTATTGTTCTGTTGGCTTATTGTTCTGTTGCGACATGTTTGGAGGGTGATTTATTGTTGTTTTGTTTTTTTTAGTTTACAAAAATATATATATATTTTAAAGAGATAAGCTTAAATATTTTAAATAATATAAAATAAGTGTTTTTACATGGTTTTAAATAAGGACAAAAATTCAAACTATAAAATTCTTATCCAAATTTATATAAGTTTAATTAGTTAAAAAAAAAAGTATATTAAAATATTATAAGTTTAATAAAAAAATGATATTTTTAAGGTTAAATGTTTTAAATAAATAATTTGAAATAGTAACAATAACCAAGTTATGTTATTTTACTAGTAGATAAAAATTAATTACTTTAAGGATTATCCTCTTATTTAATACAAAATGAATATTTTAAAAAGATAAAAATATTTTAATAAAAAGTATGTATACAATTTTATATGTTATAACAATAAAATATTTTATAAAGCCAAAATTAATATTTTTACATACTATGTTTTTAACTAGTTTGTGAAATAAAACAATTAAATTTTTGGGCACATCTTGGTGATTTTAATAATTTAGATCTTTGTATAAAAAAAGTAGAGTAGATCCAATAAAGAATTTTACTAAAAATAAGTATTTTCTCATAGTTTTGATATTTAATCTCCTTTTATTATAATAATTATGATTTTGATAAATTCATAAAAAGAGATGCTGATTAAATTAGATAATAAAATAAAGTTAAAGTCTAGAAAGTTAGAAAAAATTAAATATTATGAGTTTTAGTTAGTGAGAAAAAAAGAGTTTTTACAAGAATTCAAGTCAAATTAGAAATATAAAGTACGAAATGTTAACTTTTTTAAATTTAGCATTTATTGTGTTTGTTCTAGAATTGAAGTTTTCTGAATAAACATGAATCAAGTTTTGTTAGATCGGGTGAGTCTCTGATATCCGAACTAATTTTTATTTCACGTGAATACTTGATATAAAGAAATTGTGAAAGAATGAAAATGAATTATGAGAATGAAAGAGAATGATGAAAAATGAAAACGAATGAAAATGATGCATAAAAGTATGATGGGTTAAACGGCGTCCTGGTCGCTGGGGGACGATAAACATACCAGCGAGGCGAGACAATAAGGGTGGGAGCCACGGCCAGGTGGCTATAAGGAATGATCATATCCACTGTATAAAATGTGGGGTCACTCCCTACCAAATTCTGGCTAATCGTATAATATGTATATCATTCTAATACTGTGTAATAATTAAGAGTTCAGATATCATTGAATTCACACTAGCTATGCTAATGAATGTTGAAACATTTCAGGTGACGCATGATTATATGAAGAAGTCAGCTGCTGGAATAAAGAGTTTGAATTTATGTATAATTTTTTTCTATTTCTGTTAATATTGCATTTCAAATTTTTGTAATAAGTATTTGGAACTACATTTCAGTATTTAGTTGCTCTGGGAGTATGTTTATTTTATTAAAAGTGATTACTTTCAATAAATATACATTTTGTTAAAAATAAATTTCCAATTAACAAAATTCAAAATGAGAAAGTGAAAAATAAATGAAGGAAGAGACCTTTGGTGGGTTTTGACTCATTGGCCGGTCACGGACGCCATATATGAAAATGGGTTGTGATAGATACTTTGTTCCCTTCGAATCCAACCGTTGGACAAGATCTAACCACAACGGTAGCGGAGCAATTTGTAAGGTACACAGAGTCGCTAGACGACTACGAATTGAATTTCGACAGCAGAGGTGCGTTGTTGGACTTGGATGAAAACTTAAACACATTGTTAATGTGTATCGATGAAGATGCTGATGTTGAGGATGACGGAGAGGAATTTAGCCATGTTGGAGAAGGAAGAAGTGATGCCACCGAAGTGTTTGGCCCTTCTGAGCCAAGTAACGTGCAAGTGACAGCATCTGACATCCCACTCTTTCAGAATATAGAGATGAAAAATGACGGATCCATTACTTCACATGATTTCTACTCTCACAGTAGGGTTTGGAATCCAAAAACGGATGAACTGCGGAAGGATATGTTATTCAAATATAAGAATGACCTTTAGACAATTGTAAAGCTGCATCACATAAAGAATAATCGACAATTTGAAGTCGTGAATTCGAGAAAAGCAACTCGGGTAATCCAATGTAAAAATGATTGTAATTGACGGCTTCGTGCAGGCAGAAAGAGTAATTGTGAGACCCAATTTCGTTTTTTTTTCGTTATATATATATTCGACGTATTTATTTATGCTTATGTGTCGTAGAACAACATGTATATATTTGTTTTACGCTTGTTCGGACTTAGAAATGCATGTCGGGTAGGATCCTGGGGTCGTTGGGCGTTGTGGCGCGTTTTAAAAAAAATAAAAAAACAAAAAAAAAACAAAAAAAGAGATATTCTCGTGACCTATAGATTTCTAGCATTTAGCTATTTGTGGAGATATTTTGAAAAACTTGGAGGCTAAGTTTTTTTTCCCAAACCAAAATCTCTGCCTTCTCTCTAAATTTTCTTGGGGCCCGAACTTTGTTTTTGGCGATCGAGTAGTGGATCTTTACTATCTACACCGAGGGCTACGCGTTTATCCGGACGAAATTTTATTTTGACGAAGTTCAACTTTTCACGTGGTTTAAGGCGTTGAGTTTTTGACTTACCGAGGTAGGATCCTAGACTATTTTATCTTTAAAAAGTGCTGCATGTAATTATATGTATTTTTACCATTTCAAAATGCATGAAAAGTTGATTTATGTTTCAAAGGTTGGATTTTGGTTCAAAAATCGCTTTTGGTTGATTTCGGTTGGAGAAAGAGGGGTTTAAGGCTTTCCTTTTGGTGTATCTTTGTTGTTTCGGGTTTATGTATGCCTGTGGGTTGTAAAAGGGGTGCTTGGCTGGTTTAATTCGGGGCTGAGAAGCTTTTTCCGCCACTAAAGTTTGCTTTCCGCCATCGCCCAGTAGCCTGCACTATAATTTAAAAATTTTTCTTCTTGTGTCGACACATTTTCTATTTGTGTCGACACTTTCTATTAGTGTCGACTTCTTTTCTTCTGTTGGTGTTGACACTTTTGCTCTCTGCGTGTGTTGTCTACACTGCTGCTGTTTTGTGTCGATATTTTTTTCTGTTTATGTCGACACATTCGCTATTTGTGTTTGTGTTGACACCTTCGCTGTTTGTGTTGGCACATTCTGTTTGTGTCAACATCTTAGCTGTTTGTGTTCGTGTCGACACATTCGCCGTTTGTGTTGACACCTTTTCTGTTTGTGTCAACACCTTCGCTATTTGTGTCGACGCCTCTGCTATTTGTGTCGACACCTTTTTATTTATGTTGACACTTTTTCCGTTGGTGTCGACCTTTTTTTTTCTTTGTGTGAAAAAAAAAAGAGTTTTGAGATTGGGGTGAGTTCCAAGAGCCCTTGATTCACTAGAATGTCATATTTTATGTTTAAACTTTGTTTGTTTGGGTAAAAAGCATGTTTTGTGTTTTTCTTAGTTTATTACATCATATGATTTGTGGATATCTGATTTTCAAATGGTGATTTTGAAAACAGTGAATTTATGAAAACCTCGATAAATTGTGTTTTTTGATGTTTGGAGCTAACCCTTGGGGTTGAGTCTCAGTTTTAAAACATTTTGTTGAAAACGGTAAAAATATTTTTGTTTGATCTCCATGTTAATGGATGGATCTTTATACATGTTTAATGTATAATTGTGGTAGTATTTTCGTAAGCGAGCTACGGTTTGGTTTTTAAATGATTCTATAGATGCACTGAGATAGTCGGTGTTTGGCACGAGTTACCCTCGATAGAAGTCCAAAAACGTGCGCAGAATAGGTGCTTTGTACCTTCGGGTTAATTCCCATAAATTAAGTGGTGGGTACTTTGTACCCTCGGATTTTGGACTCGTAAATTAAGCAGTTTAAGTTGTGGTGATTCCGTGTAGAACTTGTTATTACCTAACAGGTCTTAAATGATTCAGGGATAAGTAATGGACATGAGTCTATAGTTATTACCTATGTCTATTTGTGACAGAGTCGATACATAGGATTCATCTTCTCTTTTCTCGGTTATGTGATCCGAGTGAAAAATAACATTTTAGTTACTATTTTTCTTTAACTATGAAATGTTATTAGTATTGTTGAAATGCTTGGGTTTGAACTCATGTGGTTGAGTTGAGTTTATACTATGTGATTGCATATCTTACTTTACTACATCATAATCTGTTTCTATTGGGTTTCGACTCACGTAGTAGATTTGTTAAAACCTTTTTTAGGTGTTGATGATCACCAGAAGTTAATCTAGAGGTGCCCGTGGTGGCAGAAAACTTGTTTAGTTTTCCTTTTTGTTATGATCATGTATTCCTACAGGCATGTTTTATAAGCCTTGGAGCGATATATTATGCATGTATGGAAATATATATATGTTGTCTTGAGAGATGAACCTTGTGTACTTTTTTTTAATTCCAATGGTTGTAATATTTTGATTGATGGTTTTGTCTATAAAACTCATCTTTTTATAAATGGTGGCTCAATGGGCTTTTCACGTGACCCTGGATTTTGGGGCGTGACAGTAATCATGGGTTCTTTGAGATAATTCAATATGCTGGGGATCATCACTGCGTGTATGGAAGGATGAATAGGAAACATCGTAACATAGACTCTTGGTTTATTGCTACATCTATCACAGCGAACGTTGCGGTAAGATTAATAGATTTAGCATCTGATTTGTGTCGTTCATCGTAGTTCAACTCTTTAACCATTTATAAATTTATTATATTTTTGCAGAAAAATTCAGAGATAGCCTTAGCAACTATAATAACAACTGTTAACTCCATCTACAAGTACCAAATATTGTACAAGAAGGCATGGTTGGTAAGGACAAAAGCGATCGAGATGGTGTTCAGGAACGGGAAAGAGTCCTACAGGAAGTTGCTAAAATACATGAATACATTGCAGACATTTAATCCTAGCATTGTTGTGAAATGGAGCCTAATCTACCCATCGAACGCCAACGTGGCGGCGTTAAACTATGTATTCTAGGCATTCAAGCCATCCATTGATGGGTTCAGATGCTGCCCACCTGTTATATGCATAGATGACACCCATCTTTATGGTAAGTACACCGAGAAATATGCTTATCGCGACCAGAGTTACTGTAGATTCCAAGATTTCCCCGCTAGTCTTCTCAGTTGTAAATGAGGAGACCACTGAGAGTTGGTCCAAGTTTATCAAGAACCCAATGAAATATATTATCCCCCATAAGGAGGGGGTATGCTTAATCTCCGATTGCCACGGTGTCATAAAAAATGCTATTGCTCAGTGTTGGAAGAACTCAACTATTAGACTAGTAGAGTATCATAGGTATTGTATTCGGCACATACAAAGTAACTTCAATGAAAAGTTCAAGAACTAGGCACTAAAATCGTTGGTTTGGGCCGTTGCTTGGAACATCAAGTGCAGAAGTTCAACAGTAAGATGGAGAAGATAAAAAGTTTGAGCAAGCTAACTTTTAACTGGTTGAGCCGTATAGACCTTGTAAAATGGATTCTTTCCCATGATGGTGGTTCTCGTTGGGGAGTGACAACCACAAATCATGCCAAGGCTTTCAATGGCATATTAAATGGAGCTCAGAATATGCCCATTATTGCTTGTGTGGGGACAAGTTTCCATCGCTTAGTAAAGTATTTGGATTGAAGGAAGAGTCATGCTGAGAATGACTACATGAATAATAAAACATATCCGGGTGATGTGCAAAAAAAGATCCTTCACAACCAGTTCATGGCGAATCAGCATGAGTTGGTACCATTTAACAGGTAAATCCTATTTCTTTTTACTTGTTGGATACATATGAAGTTATAATAATATAATTTATACGTTGATTACCTTGAACTAACAAGAGTCGAGGACTGCACGAGGTAGTGACGGCGGTTAACCAAGGAAGAGGTTGAAACTGCCGTGTAGTTCAGATAGATAACAGAACATGTGATTATAGTAAATATGAAATTTACCACTACCCTTGCTTGCACATGTTTACTATTACTGCTGATCTGGGTATAGATCCATTCTTTCTGATTGCACTTGAGTATTCAATATCAACATACTTACAAGTTTGGCAAACAAAGCTACAATCAATGCCACACGAAGATTATTAGATGACGCCAAACTTTCCATTGCTCATCGCAAACCCCAACCATATAAAGCCTACAAAGCCAGGGCGTCCGCAAAATAGCTGTATCCACAATGATATAGACATGTCAAGACAATGAGTGACGAATCATTGTGGTATTTGTCAGCAAATAGAGCGTGAAAGGCAGACATGCCCCAACAGACCACAATAAGTCGATATGGATATGACATGCGGCCGGTTATACATATCAAACTTGTTACTTGTAATAATAGTGTGTGCTTGTAATAACTTGCTCATCTGTGCATTTTGATTATATATACTATTTAATCTCAGGAAAAGGATCATTACATTGCATTATATATTTGTAGTACCGTTTGATACAAGAAAACAATTGCAACAAAATATAGAAAGAGATTATTAAAAATCCAAATATTGAAGAACATGCTCTTGTTGAAAATCCAGATAATATGAATGTGCCAGTAAGGTTCAGTATCAACATGACTTTTCATCTAAGCATGTGGAATCCACATATTGTTAAATGTTAGATTAGATGACTCCCTAACGAACATGACTACTCGGCATCTTGATATTGATGTGAGTGGCCAATAAGGTACAGGACAATAGGCATGACTATTCAATAACACTCGTCAGGACTACAAACAACGTGATAAAACTAGCAATCTGTTCTCCGGTCACTCCCTGCTAAAGTTTTCTATAAATAACAACTATTATGATTGAGATACATACACCTCTAGCAAATCCAACCAATCTAACATATAAGAACATTGTGCAGACATAGACAATGAGCGACCTCTTCGTTGCTATGGGTCGTAGCTAGATTGGTGATGATGACTTTGTGTGCCTTCTATATTCTAACCTCAGCTATAATACGAATAGTATATGTACCATGCGATCTGAGTTGCATTATTAGATTACGCAATTGGAGGTTCTAGTATATGATGGCCGAGCAGCTGGTGTTCAAATCCCACGAAAACTAGGGAAGAACACGCCCATCGATACTAGTCAACAATTATAGTTGGCTTTGCATCATTTTCATGAAAAAGTTAATCGCATGCAAATGCGGTTACATAGGTTCAATTATGAACAGACATCGAGGGAGCGAACAGAAGAAAGTTTACTACACGATGCGTTATTATACCACAATTGATGCTACCTACTAATCGGATATTGAAATGTTGGACGATAATGGAAGCACATGATGTGCGGATATATTCTAGTATGGGTTAGTTCGGAAGTTCAGTTCATTTATTAATGGAATAGTTGTATTCGATCATTGAAGTGTGTTGTACTATGTGTCGTACTAATAATTCAAACGATGTATTGCTATGATATGTGTGTGTTTGAGCACTAAAATTATATTTATATTGTTGCTCACGTATGTGTTGTTACATTTATTTGAAATTTAAATTTGAAAGTGTTATTAATCCATTGAATAATCATGCAGTAGCTAGAACAAATGTACATATAAAATTACAAGAATAAATAGCCATAGCGAGCAGCCAATTTTGTGGGGTCACCATGATCTGTATGGACCAACATTTTCAATGTTATTTGATGCGTTGGAAAAATAAATTTACACTCTTAAACATTCATATATAATTTTGAATCGAATAATCAATGATTTGCCGTTAAACGATTCCGAAGGTAGCTTACCAAACTTGAGGTGGTTGGAATAATTAAATAATAAAGTGTGTTTAACAAAATCGCTTTTAGCACAACAACTAAACGCTTTCAATAAAACAAATTATATTTTTTAGCTTTTAATTTATATTTTTAAAAAAATTATAAAAAATCTAAACAAGTGTGACCGTAACTTTTTGTTCCTAACTTCGATTTTAAATTAACGAACAAAAGCATGAATCTATAAGTTAATTTACAACTATAATAAACATTTATAATATTTGTTTTGCTTAAAATTATAATAATATTTTTTAATTATAATTTATAAGTTCATAATTTTAGCTATATCAAAATATTCTCTAATTTTTATAACACAATTGAAATAATTAATTGGTGCTAACATTGTTGGCTAGAGTTATTTCACTTTATTAATTAAGGCTCTGTTTGGCTTTCAATTTTAAGCTGCGCTTAAAGCCTCATTCTCAATCTCAACCTTTTATTTTTTTACTTATTAGCTTTTAGCCTTTTTTTTTTCTTTTTGTTTATTAATCACAAATACTTTTATATGTTTTTAAAAATATTATAATTTTTATTATACACATCTATTTTTTATAAAAATTATATTTTAAAAATTTTCCCGTCAATATCTATCAACCAAGCTCTATATTAAATATAAAATTATAATAAATTAAAAAATTATAGTAACTTCTTTTTGACTTAAAGTTTCTTAACTTGTTGCCTTATTGTCTTTTTGCTTAAAAGTTACTTATTTTTACATAATGTTGTCTTATTTTTTTTTGCTTTAAGTTATCCTTAAAATTTAGTCAACATAATTTTGGATTATTTAATTTAAAATAGCTTTAAATAAAAAGAATGACTTAAAGCTAAATTACCATATTAGACCTAAGTGGTCAAGAGTTTGATTTTTGTTAAAAATAAAATTTACATAAATCTTGTTATGGTGAAATTTTCAGAAATAATGAAATATTATCAATAAAATAGTTACATAACCATTCACACTTTTTATATACATCTTATTTTGCTTAATTTATTTTGAAATTTCATTAATCTTTGTTGGTATACTTTTTAGTTAACACATTTCATTTTTATAAGTTTTTACTTATTTATGACAAGTTTTTTATATAAAAAATACAAATAATTACTCAAGCTTAATCTTTTAATTTATGTATATAAACAATTAAGAGAGCTTCAAATTAGGACACAAATTTCCTCTATCTCCTTAAAACGATTAAAAAATAAAACAGCCTTAAGAACTTAAGAAGAAAAAGTTTTACCAAACACACTTTCTAAAAACATTTTTACAAAAAAAAAAACGCATTCAATATAACTATAACATATCAAAAAAAAGTGTGTCTATTAAACATACTTTCTGTTCTCTAAAAGCATTTTTCTTAAAAATGCTTTTAATGCAACTATAACATAACTATAAAAATATAGTGGCCAAGAGAATTTAAAAAAAAAGAGTGTTTATAAAAAAGAGTGTTTACGTTAAACACGCTTTCTTTATAAACTTTAAATACGTGTCTAAGAAACATATTTGATGTGAAATGAATTAAAAATATTTTAGTAAAAATATTTTACGTATTAAAATAGAAAACAATTTTTTTAAAAATATTTTTATATTCTTATTTTGTTATCCTACAACATGTGTGGAGACTAGAGTTAAAGTGTGTTTAGTAAAAATATTTTTTTTAAAAATATATTTATTAAATAGGCTTTCATGTATGTTAAAAATAAAATTTAAAAATTCTTATTTCATTCTTTTAAGTTCAAAAAATAGCTTATTAGGTAAAAAAAAGCTCTCCATAACCCATAATCAAACGAAGCAGGAAGGCTTCCTTTTTGCGTGCGCCGTCCAGTCCGTATGCGTTTTTTGTGCATGTGGCCCCACGCCCTCTCCTCCAGCACTACCGCCTCCGTGATTTTTGATGCGGCACTGTCACCTGTTGCAGAGAGAGAGAGAAAGAGAGAGGTGGGTGCTGAAAACGGCGGATGGAGGAGAGGCAGTTGGATTTTGTTCTAGTTACATTAGGGCTGACGGTGTTTGGAATCTACCATGTTTGGCTTCTCTTCTCCATACTTCGTAATCCCAGAACAACTGTCATCGGCCTCAATTCTGAGAGCCGTCGCCAATGGGTCTTCTCCATGATGGCTGTTAGTCTTCCTACTCTCTCTCTCTCTCTCTCTCCATATAATTATATTTCTATACTATTATTTAAAGAAAATACCTCACTTTAATCTCTCGAACTCAATTGTATTTTTTATTCTAAAATTATTGATATAGTAATTTTAATTTTAAAACTTCAAAATTTATGAAAATAATTACATAACTATCAATAGTTTTTTTTTATTTTATTTTGAAATCTCATTATTTTTAAATTTCTATGATTTGTAATTAATATATTTTATTTTTATAATTTATTATATAATTATTTTTTTATAAAGAGTTTTTTTAATATTTTTATACAATTACTAATATTACACGCACCGGGCACAAACACTAGGTGTGTGTGCACGCGCATACACTGGTGGGAAGCAAGGAGAAAGTTTATAATTGTCAAAAGACTTGGGTGGGTGATGGGAATTGTTTGTGATCTTTTTTCATGTTTTACTTTAGAATTAGTGCAAAGTACAATTATTTTGAAAGGGAAAATTGGTTGCAAGTTTTGTACAATTTTGAAATTGAAAAGTGCTAACAGGGCTTCAAATCTTTGTAATCACAAAATTTTGGGCTCCTTTTATTAGATAGTACATATATGTTATAGATATTATTAATCTTAAAGAAAAACAGTAGAAAAGTGGGTAATGTGAATGTATTTTATGTTATTTGTTAATGGCAAAAAAGTGGGTGGGTTTCAATTTTGTGTTCACACTAAAAGGGTTTTCCCTTTTTAATTGTCAGAAGAAATTGCAAATTATTTGTGCAAGATTATTAAAATTAAGGGAGAAAAAACAGGAAAAGTGGGCAATGTGGGGTTCTCTTTTTTCCTTTATTGGCCCTTGCAGGTTAAGGAAATTAACTTTAAGAAAATTGTAAAATGGTATTTGTTATTAGGTGATTTTGGAAATCAAAAGTGTGGGTGGGCTTTAATTTTGTGTGTTGATTTTTATGTGCATAAATATGAACATCTACAAACAGGGATCTAGCCATGCTACTCAAAGGAAAGGGGAGAATATATTGTTGTCAAAATAAGATTAAATGTAGTTCAAATAACAGTACAATTGGTACAATCCCCACGATCAGAAAGAGTGGTGGAGCTACAAATGGGACCAGAGTAGTGGAGGGCTGTGATTGAAGAGGGAGGAGAGAAAAAAGATACATAAAAATGAGATTAGCATGAATTGGAAGGGCACAGTAAAGGGGGATTTTTTAGCAAAATAAAACTTGAAAGGATCAAATTGCTAGACCTTTTATTAAAAACTATAAGAAAATAGAGGTTTTAGAAATATTTTTGGCGGCATATATATTATATTTTTAAGGTCTGAATTGCAAATGCGTTTAATTTTTGTAGGTAAAACTGTGATTTTTGAACAGTTGAGGAGGGTACCATTCCCTTCCTGGCTTTATACGTGGCTCCATCACTGGTGGTGGACATTTTTTGTGTGAAAGTTGTTGGGAAAAAGCTCTTTTATACTCAATGTAAAACAAAACAAACAAAGCGCCAAGCAAAAAAGTTAAGGAGTCTTTGGTTCCAACCTAAGGCTTGATCACTTAAATCTTGTCCTTAAGATGTGTGGGTGCTATTCATTGTTAACAAATACTTTAGATCATAGGGATGTTTCTCGTTTATTTAAAATTAGGGAGATTTTTGGGCTTGTAGATAATTTTTCTCAATGACATTTTTGTTTTTACTAAATGTTGGTAAAAGCAAAAAAGTTAGTAATTTATTCTCTTTGATTCATTTTGTGTTAACTTTACTTGTTTCTATGGTCTACAATAGATGTGCATTTTCAATGAAGATGGTGAAAAAGAGGATGAAACATAAACTTGGTTAAGGGAGATGTGTCAGTTTGTGTCCTCTTCTCTCGAAGGAGGGTGTTGCTTACTTCAAGCAAATGGCGGATGTTATGAGCTTGTCCTTGGTTAGAAAGAGTTAGGAAGAGGTTAGGAGAGATGCGAATACTGGTTTGGTTGGGGGAGCAGTGCACTGAGTAGTGCCTAGGAAAGAGGAGGGAGGGTATCATAGAAAAAAGGGCTAGGGAGTTGAAAAATATAGCTTGTGGTATCAATTACGACGGTCAAAGTATGGGCAACGGAGCTAATATTAACTTTTGATGAAGATAAGTTGGAATGTTAAAGGCCTTAGGTTGTGGAAGATGAGGGGCGTCACTAAAGATTTTCTTAAAATCAACCTGGCAGAAAAAGGGCTGGAGAGTTGAAAAATTTAGCTTGTGGTATCAATTACAAAGGTCGACCCAAGGACAAGAAGGCTAAAATAACTTTTTGATGAAGATAATAATTTGGAACGTTAGAGGCCTTAGGTCTAGGAAGAAGAGGGGTGTCATTGAAGATTTTCTTAAAAAACATTAGCATGATATTGCTTTGTTTCAAGAGTCGAAATTGGAAGTGTGTGATAGGCATTTAATTTAGAGAATTTGGGGTTGTAGCTGGGTTTTAACTCGTGGTATCTACCAGCGTAATGGTCGCAATTGCGTGTAATGGGTATTGGGAGACTAGAGTATTGATCATCTCACCTAATTGATAACAATCTACAATCAACCTCCAACTGAAAATTGGGTATTCTTTACTATTTAGTGTATGTTCGGCTAACATAGTTCATCTCAATATTCTATACTATTTAGTATATGTTCGGAGAACATAGTTCATCTCAATGCATAATCAATGGCGCCAATATAAAATCAAAAAAGAAGAGGGAGAAGAGACAACCTCGGAACACTTAATCGTTCATTTCTCATCATGAATATTAATCTAACATTGAAAAACAGAGGATGTTTATCTCTATAAAATTTTGATTGATTCTTAAAATTATGAAAAAAAATTACAGTGGGTGTTGTAGAGTAGTTTATCGTAGAGATAGAGTGGGGGATTTGTGGTTGAAGACCAAAATGGTGGTCGGAAGCCTCAAACATGGTGATAGAGCTGTTGTCGAAGAACTAACTGTGGTGCCTCATGGTCATTCGTCTTCCATACAAGTATTGTGATTGAATAGGGTTTAAGCAGGGCATTGAGTTTGTGGTTATAAAGAAGGGGCTACACTGACAATTGAGTCTTCCATACAAGTATTGTGATTGAATAGGGTTTAAGCAAGGCATTGAGTTTGTGGTTATAAAGAAGGGGCAACACTGACAATTGACCTTCCGGGGGGGTATTGTATATCCTGGGATTATCCCCCTAAGTTAGGATTTTATATCCGATCAGTTGCATAACAAACAGCTGATATGTGTCCCCACTTCATATATTCTCTAATCCTTTACTTCAAATACTCCAATCAAACAGTCCCTAAGTTCAAATCCTGCACTTCAGTCTTCCGTAACTGTTCTTTGTTGTTATGTCGCTTCTTTAGTTTATTTTCTACATATTCCAAGTTTGTGTAGAATATCTCTGATGGTATCTGTTAAGGCACCAATTGTCTCAAAAGTTTAAGCTATTAAGAAATTGGCCCAACAATATATATCAAGCTATCCAAAAGTATCTATGTATAATTGTATATGTATTTGACGGTTGGCTTTGTTTAATCCTCCATTCTTAGGGCTTGGGAAGATGGGTACGTCATTTTTTTTTTTTTTGTATTTGTCTTGTAAACTTTGCTGTTTAATAATGTGTTTTATTATTCCAGGAAATGTCCAACATGGGTGCCTCCTGAAGTAGAGAATCATAACTAAAGTAATATCTTAGAGATGCGCCAACTCTTATCCATTATGCATTACCCATTACTTATGTAATGCTGCATCCAACTCCGTATTAATCTATTGCAAAGTATCTGATGCAATCAAATCTAAGGGACAGACTTTTAGAGAGAAAATTCCCACATTTTGGGTACAAAGAGCAAATCCCTAAAAGTACAATCTCTAAATGTCTAAAAACCAATAATAAGAGGTCTCTAGGATGTATTTATGGACACATGGACACCTTTCAACAACTACATAAAATGGTATGAACATAGAGATATGAAATGGGCTGCATCAAGACTCCCCTTCTAGAAAGAACTTGTTCTCAAGTTAGACCACAGTTATTCACAACAAAGCAACTATATATAGAAGCATATGGTAATGTCTATCAGGCAGCTTTGGATAAGGACTTGTGGCTGCATTTTCATGACAACATAGCCCCCATACGACATCCCAACTCTCAACTTCAGTGTGAGCTTTCCATTTATGTACATCCACTGCAGCCATGCTTATGTGCAAATAAACATCCACTTGTCATATCTCTTATGAAACACCACATCTTCAAAATATGCCACTACACTTGTTCCCTACACATCTTTAACCTCGAAGCCATGCCAAGAATCATCCACCATGCTGTGTGAAAACTTTTTTTTCACAGCACACTCAAGATTTGCTTGAATAAAGGCCATACCCAAAGGCTCTTCAAGCTGTCCCAAGAAGTCTTTCCCCTCTTTTGTTGATAATTGGTGGGCTGATTTAAAGAAGATTCAACCACAAAAGCATTACAAAACTTGAATATCTTGTGTTAGTTTTAGGCAACCCAAGAGGGGGAGTAAATTGGGTCTTAAAAAAATAATAATAATTTTTAAAACCTTTTAAAAAATCTTTTAATATTGCAAATAAATAAAGCAAGATAATTAAAGATTAAATCAATGCAAATATTAAAGAGATTAGGGATAGAGACAATGAACCAGACACCAAGGATTTATAGTGGTTCGGCTTCTTCTAAGCCTACGTTCACTCCTCAAGTCTCTCCTTGAGAATTTTCACTGTGTAGAATGCTTCACGTGCGCATTTAAGTCTTACAATCTCAAGATTTGAGAATAATATCCACCAAGATACGAATGTTTATGGGCACATTCAAAGGTCTTACAACAGCCTCAAAATGATCCTATGAAAACAATCCCATGTTTTATTCTAATCACTCTTGAATTCTTTTTTGATGAGATTTACTCATTCATTCAAAGGATAAAGGGTGATTTACTCTTGGATACAATAAATGAAGTGCTTAAATGAAAATCGTTTACTCTTTTTACAGAATTGATTGACAATAAATAAAGAAGTAAAGAGAGATGAGGTACAAGAGCTGGAGTTACAGCAATAAATGAAATTTTGAAGATTTTGAGTTTGAATCAAGCAATAGAACAGTGATTGGAAGTCTCCAGAGATTTAAATGTTGAGGAGTAACTTCTTATATAAGTTCTTGAGGATTCATGACCGTTGGAGGCAGGTGAGAGCATTTAATGCCAAAAATCTAACCGTTGAACTTTGTCGCGAATTTAAATTTCTGTCGCAGGTGTCAACACAAAAGCTTTTGGGTCAACACAAAAGCTTTTGGGTCAACACAAAATGTCTAAGGCATGGTTCTTTAAGTGGTTGCGTCGACTCTGATCTTCGGAGGGGTCGACACAATTTCAGCAATCTTTCTCACCAACACATTGGTGTCGACACATTTGGTTTTGGTGTCGACTCAATGGTTCTTCAGATTTTCGGAGAGGGCAATTTGTGTCGTCTCATATTACCTTGGTGCCGACACTAAAATTCTGCAGGAACCCTTGGGAGATTTGTGTCGACTTATTTGAACTTTGGTGTCGACTCAAAATTTTTTCAGATGGGCTCAGGATATTTGTGTTGACTCGTTTTCAATTTGTGTCGACTCACCAAATTCTGCAGGTGGCCTCGGTACTTTTGTGTCAACACGTTTTCAATTTGTGTCGACTCAAAATTCCAAATAACAAAAGTGAGGAACCACTTTTGTTTCGGCTCAAACTCAGTTTATGTCGACTCTTTTTGAGTGCATAGAGTTTCGGCTCTTTTATGTCGACAGAAAATCTATTTGTGTCAATACTAATTTTTAATACCTGAAACAACTTCAACGGATATGTTAGAGTGTCAATTCGTTTGCTCAAAAGTGTTGACACACTTGAGATGTTCAAGTATTGTTTGCCTTAAAGTGTTGACTCAATTATCAATTGGAGTCAATACAAAATATTCTCCTTCAAGAATACTTAAGTGTTTAATTCATTGAGAGATAAGTCATCTTATAAGGCTAAAAGGTGTCAACTCATATGCTCATTTTGTGCCAACACTATCTTTTTAGAAATATTAATTATTATCCTTTTAAAACAATTTATTCTTAAAAAATAAATTATCAAAATTATCAAAATCTTAATAAAAAGTCATTGGACTAACAATCTCCATTTTTTTAATAATTGCAACAATTTTAACATTTTCTAGAAAACATTTAAAAATATTTTTAACAAAAGTTCTCCCCTTATCGATATGCCTTAAACAAGATATGCATACTTAAAAACTAGGCATACAATCAACAATATAATATTCATTTGTAAGATGATTTTCAAATTTAATTCAGAAGCATTATGAATTTATTAAAAAATTTATGCATCAAAACAAATATGTGCAAAGTGATTTTCAAATCCCAACAATCAATCATACATATATAGAGAGTTATGCTATCAATAGGAATTTTTACATTCACAAACATATATAAACATTCATCCATAGAAGAGAGTATGTTCAAACCATTCAACCATCACAAACAACAGCAGGGAATGTATGTTTAACAGTTACAACTTCTCCTTCAAAAAAATCATAAAAACTACTGAATGATAAATGTTTGTAAATGTTTTTCTTCACTTCTTCTCCTTACCTTACCTTACTTTCTCCCCTTTTGAAATCATCAAAAGAGGTATAGTCACTGATCGTCCATGAATTGCTTGAATTTCTTCTTGGCTTCTTGTTTCTGTCTTCTCTCAGAGGTTTTCTCTTTGGAGGAAAAAGTACGCTCGCCCTTTTTCTCTGCAGCAGCTATAGCATCCAACGCGGCAGCAAGTGCTAGATCAGCTTCACGCTTCAAACGGGCAACCTTTTCTTCCTTAGTTTCCTTGGCTTTGAATTGTTTTCCCCAATCTTCTTAGAGCCATTTTAGGTGCTCTTCAACCTTGTGAGAGTTAGTGTGAACTGCGGTGATAATATCTTGGTCGTAATCCTTGCGCACTTGCTGAAAAATTGCCTTGTTACAGTTGACGATGGAGACAAGGCTGTCATCTATGGTCTTGCACAAAGCTCGCCCAGCATTAGTGGCGTTCTCGACGTCACGACGTAAGGCACGATTGGTCTTGTCAAGGTGTTTTACTTTGTCGGACAAGAAAGAGATATTGCTATTTAGGTCAAACATATCTTGGTCGATTTTAGATTGAAAGGAGGACAAAGAAGATGATAAGCCTTTAATTTAAGAAATTACTTCAGAGAGATCAACTTGAGGAGCAACAGAAGAGAAATGAGAAGCAGATGGAACATCAGAATGTGCAAGAGGAGAAGCAGCATGAGATGGAACACTAGAAGGGCCAGGGGTATGAGTTCTAGCAGATGGGGGAGCAGAAGAATCAAAGTCAACTCGAATTGGGGAGAAATCACGGGGTGCAGAAGGAGTTCGAGAAACTGATGGAGTACCACGTCTTGTGGTCCAAACACCTTTAACCTTGGAGATTTGCATAAGTTTCAAGGTAGAAGCACCATACAAATCGAGCTTGGAGAAGGGGACCAGTTTCTCAGCAGATAAATCTACGCCAAAATGACGAAAGACCTTGGTTAAAAACATGCCGTGAGGAAGGGAGGAGTTTGATTTGCTATGGGATTGCAACATATCAGAAATGAAAAGAAAACCTAGGTCAAGGTTTTTCTGTTCCAAGATGCACCACATGATAATGATGTGCATATAAGAAATATCGCCAAATTTACCCATTTTAGGTAAGAAAATGTGATTAACCATATGATGAAGAATCCTCATCTCAGGCTTGAGAGAGTTTGCTTCTAGGGATTTGGATGGGTCAAGCTCATCAACTTCAAAAATTTGACAAATGGCATCATGAAATGAAAATCCCTCGATGTCAATAGATCGTTTGTTACAAGGAACAAAAATGTCTCTCTCAGGAATGCAAAGAATCTCATTGAGGATAGAAGGGGTCAAATGTATCTCTGTACCATTCACCCAAGTGGTGATGGTAGTGGTCGGAATTGAAGAAATGTGAATGTGAACATAAAAGAGTTTTACTAATGTGGGATAGTGTGGGTCACGGGTTTGTAGTAGTCTCTTCCACTCGAGACTGGAAAACAAATCTTTGAAGCGCATTTCAATTGAATCAAAGAAAGGGAAATCAACGGATCGTCCAGGGATTACCTTTTGATTGATGAAGGAGGAGTAGTAGAGTTGTTGAAACTTTGAAGATTTGAAACTCAGCGCTTCCATCATCGCAACCGCTTCAGTTTTCGTTGCCGTCGCCATCGTAGATGTCTTCTTCTTCTTTGAAGCCCTAAGGTTCGAAGGGCCAGCATCTCTGGTGTGTTTGGCACCTTTACCCATCGTTTTCGGAGGCATCTTGGATCGAAGAGAGGATCGAAAAGAGGAGGGAAGATTAAGGGGTCGACTCGTTTTTCAAAGAAGTAAAAAACAGTGGGAGATGAACAGATGTGAGAGAGAGGGAGGAAACAATGCGACTGGTGGGTCCGGTGCCTCTTATATAGGCATAAAGATTTGTGTCGACACAAATGTTATTTTGGTCGACACGTTTCTTCGCGAGTGTGGGTATTCGAAATAGAAAATTGTGTCAACGCTTTTTCAGAAGGTGTCGACACTTTCGGCTGTTTAAGTTCACACGTTTAAGCGTTGGGTTGACCCAAATTTACCGAGAGTCAGACAATGAATTTGAGTCGACACTATATAGAAAGGTGTCGATACTTTTTCCCGTAATGCTACTTTTATACAGTTTTAAGTCAACTCAAGCACACATGTGTCGACACTTTTTCAAGTGGTGTCGATACTTTTCACATATCAATGAAAAATATTAAAAGTATTGAAATGCATTGAAAAGACATGGCTAGTATAGCATATTAATTATAAATTTAGAGCACGTAACATACTAAGTTCTCTTCTTATATAACATATTCTTTCTTTATTTAAAGGTTTTGTGAATATGTCTGCAAGTTGGTAATCGGTGCCTATGAATTCAAGTTCGATAGTACCTTTTTATACATGATCTCTTATAAAATGATGTCTAATCTCAATATGTTTGGTTTTGGAGTGTTGTATTGGGTTCTTGGATATATTTATTGCATTTGTGTTATTACATTTTATAGGGATATGATCTAAATAAAAACCATAGTCCTTTAGTTGTTTCATCCAAAGAACTTGTGTACAACAGCTACCAGCTGCTATGTACTCAGCCTCGGCTGTAGACAAGGCTACTGAGTTCTGTTACTTGCTAAACTAAGAGATTAGTGAGTGTCCTAGGAATTGACATGTTCCACTTGTACTTTTTCTATCCACTTTACATCCGGTAAAATCAGCATCTGAATAGCCAAATAACTCAAAGGCTATTCCTCTATGATAGAATAATCTTAAGTTTTGTGTACCTAAGAGGTATATAAAGATGCGCTTAACGGTTGTCACATATGATTCTTTAAGATTAGATTGAAATTTAGCATACATTGCATACACTAAACATTATATCAGGATAGCTAGCAGCTAAATATAATAGAGATCCATACCTCTATATCGCTTTTCATCTACTGCTATACCATTTTTGTCCTTGTCAAGCTTTGTTGTAGGACACATCGGAGTTTCTATAGGTTTTGCTTTCAGCATGTCAAACTCTTCAATATGTCCTTTGTGTACTTAGCTTCATTGATGTAGATTCCTTCTTATGTTTGCTTGATTTGAAGTCCAAGGAAATAGTTGAGTTCTCCCATTATACTCATCTCGAATTCTTTCTGCATACACTTAGCAAAGTTCTTGTAAAGAAATTCGTTAGTTGTACCAAAAATAATGTCATCTACATAAATTTGGACAACTAGCATATCATTTCCTTGAGACTTGATGAAAAGAGTGGTATCAATTTTTTCTCTAGAAAACTGATTTTCAATTAAGAATTTGTTTAGCCTTTCATACCATGCTCTAGGTGCTTGCTTTAAATCATAAAGAGCCTTGGTAAGTTTATAAACATGGTTTGAAAAATCTAGATTTTCAAAACTAGGAGGTTGTTTCACAAAAATTTTTTCCGAAATCAAACCATTTAAAAAGACACTCTTGATATCCATTGGATAGAATTTGAAATTTTTAAAGCATGCAAAAGAAAATAGCATCCTAATGGCTTCAAGCCTAGCTACAAGAGCAAAAGTCTCATCAAAATCGATACTTTCTTCTTGACTGTAACATTGGGCTACCAATCGAATTTTGTTCTTAAGAACTACTCCATTCTCATCCATTTTATACCAATGATAAAGTGTTCCTTAGGTCTTGGGATTGAAGTCCAAACTTTTTTTTTTCAAATTAGTTAAGCTCTTCTTGCATAGCCAAGGTCCAAAACTCATCGTTTTTGGTTTCCTCAAAATGTTTTGGTTCAATCTGAAAAAGAAATGCTAGATTACCACAAATATTATGTAGAGAAGATCGAGTTTTGATGTCTTGAGATGGATTACTAATGATAAGATCTTTTGGGTGACCATGAGCATACCTCCACTCGTTAGGCAAATTTGAATTTTCAGGATTTGAAGATCCTGCAGCCTGTTGGATTTTATTTTGTTGAAGATATGAAGCTTCCTCATGATTTGGTTCCTCTTTTTCTTTGATGAAAATGTCTTCAACACCTTTTTCTATGTCAATCACATTGTCTTCACAAAAATCTTTTAAAAAACCAAGGTTAGCTTCATAAAAAACAACATGTACAGATTCTTCAACAACTAGGGTTTTTTTTTGTTGAAAACGCTATAAGTTTTGCTAGATAAAGAATATCCTAGAAAAATACTTTCATCAGATTTTACGTCGAACTTGTCCAAAAGTTCTTTATTATTGTTTAAAACAAAACATTTACACCAAAAGGTGCGAAAATATCTGATGTTAGGTTTTCTTCCGTTACATAGCTCATATAGGGTTTTCTTGAGAGATGCTCTTATCATAGCTCTGTTCATGATAAAACAAGCTGTGTTGACAGTCTCGGCCCAAAAGTATCGTGGTAGATTATTTTCACAGAGCATGGTTTTAGCCATTTTCTTCAATGTCCTATTCTTTCTCTCAACAACTCCATTTTATTGAGGGGTTCTAGGAGCAGAGAAGTTATGGTTAATACCATTTTCATCACAAATTTTTTTAAAATCTTTGTTTTTAAATTCTCTACCATGATCACTTCGGATACTTGTAATTTGAAATCCTTTTTCGTTTTAAACCCTCCGTGATAATTTTGAAAAAGAGGCAAATGCTTCATCCTTATGAGTTAGGAAAAGCATCCAAGTGTATTTAGAGAAGTCATCAACAATAATAAAGGCATATCTCTTGCCTCCAAGGCTTAAAGTCCTTATTGGACCAAATAAGTCCATGTGTAATAGTTGTAAGGGCCTAGAAGTTAAAATTTCATTTTTGGAATAAAAAAAACTTCTAACTTGTTTGCCTTGTTGACATGCATCACACATTTTGTCTTTTTCAAATTTGATTTGGGGTAACCTAATCACCAGCTCTTTTTTTAAAAGTTTGAAAATCAAGTTTATGTGTGCACGTCCAAGCCTTCTATGCCACAACCAACTATTATCACTCAAGGCGGCTAAGTATTTGGTGTCATTTTTAGAAAAGTCATTTAGAGTGAATGTATAAACATTTTTATGCATATGACTTTCAAAAATAACTTTGTTATTGATTGAATTTTAATAACACACTTAGCATGATCAAAGATAACCTTGTGACCTTTGTCGCAAAGTTGGTTTATGCTAAGAAGGTTATGTTTCAAACCACCAACAATCAAAACATTTTCAATAGAAGGAGAAGGAATTTTACCGATACAACCAATTCCTATGATTTTTTCTTTGCTATTGTCTCCAAATGTTACAAATCCACCATCTTTTGGTTTGAGGGATGCAATCATAGATTGATCGCCTGTTATGTGTCTTGAGCAAGTGTTATCAAGGTTTCACATCCCCTCCTTGAATGAAGACTTGAAACATACCTGCAAGGAGAATCAATTTCTAATATTTGATATCCAAATTTTCTTGGGTCCTTTGGAGTTAGTTTCTTGAGGATGTGTTCCCTTAGGAACCCAAACTTTCTTGACATGTAGATTAGAAGATTTTCTATGTGGATAATGTGTGACAGTGTGTCCATATTCATAGCAATGAAAACAGGTAGCATTTGTATGATTAGAAGATGTTTTGACAAAGATATTGCTTAAGAACTTTTGTTTTTTCTTTGGCCTATACCCAATCCCGACTTTGTGGAAAACACATTTTTGCATGCCGAGGAGTTTGTCTAAGTTGTTCTTTACTTGAGTGAACTTGTAAACAATTTTGGTGAGGTATTCAACCTTTTCAATTAAAACTTTGTTTTCATCTTTCGAAGCAGAAACTTGTTTTGTTAAAGCAAGTTTTTTAATTTTTAAAGTTTCAATTTCACTTGTGGAGGAAAGAATTAATTTTTTAAAAATAGAGTTCTTAGCACCCATTCTTCTCAATTCATCATGTAAATCTTCAAATACATTTTGTAATTCATCAAGAGAGAAAGAGTCATGGGTTACCTCATCATCTTCCTTAACCATAAGGCATAGATTTAAAACCTCATTTTTTTCTTTTTCGTCTTCGGAGCTGCTGTCATCACTTTCTCCCCACGCAGCTATTATAGTCTTTTTGAAACCGTTTTTGAATTGTTTTTTGAGTAAACGACATTCAGCCTTGACATGTCCAGATTTGTTGCATTCATAGCAAATTATTTTGTCTTTCTTGTGATCGGTTTTGAATTTGCTTGAATCACTCTTGTATTTGGTAGGCTCGCTTCGGTGTTCTTCCTTCTTAAAGAACTTTCTTCCTCCTTGTTTCTTATTTATAAGAAACCGTTTGAACTTCTTTGTGATGACGACCATAACTTTATTCTCATCACTTGAGGAATCTTCGTCGGAATCTTCGTCGAATTTTTCATCATGAGTTGAGGATTTTAAGGCAATGCCTTTCTTCTTTTTGTTGTCATCCTTGTCGTCCTTCTTGATATTCATATCATGAGTCATGAAAGATCCGAGAAGTTGTTCCAAGCTAAGAGTGCTGAGGTCTTTAGCTTCTTGGATAACTGTGACCTTAGCTTCTCAATTCTTAGGCATGCACCTAAGAATTTTTCTCACCATTTCTGCATTGGTATAAATCTTCCCAAGAGATTTTCGTCCATTAATAATATCAATGAAGTGAGTAAACCTATTAAAAATGGATTCATCATGCTTCATTTTAAACAATTCATAATTGTGGACAAGCATGTTTATTTTGGACTCATTTACTTGATCAGTATCCTCGTGGGTAACTTCAAGTCTGTCCCATATTTCTTTTGCGGTGTTACATGTAGAGATCCTATTGAACTCATTAGGGTCAAGTGATCAATATAGGAGATTCATGACTTTAGCATTCTTTTGAATTTTCCTATGTCATTCTCTGTTCATTCAGTTTCTAGTTTAGAAATAATTGTTCCTTCAACGGTCTTGGTGGGTCTTTTGGGTCTATTAATGATAATCCTCCAAAGGTCGTAATCTACGGCTTGAATATATATTCTCATTCTAGCCTCTCAATAATTGTAATTTGTTCTATTGAACAAGAGAGGTCTATTGGACGACTGACCTTCGGATTGGATAGGTCCGCTACTAGTGGTTGCCATATAAAATCTTAGACTGTTAAGTCAAAAACAAGAGCCCAAGCTCTTATACCAATTGTTAGTTCTATGCAACCCAAGAGTGGGGTGAATTGGGTCTTAAAAAAATAATAACAATTTTTAAAACCTTTGCAAAATTTTTTTAATATTGCAAACAAATAAAGTAAGATAATCAAAGATTAAAGCAATGCAAATATTAAAGAGGTTATGGATAGAGATAATGAACCAGACACCAAAGATTTATAGTGGTTCCGCTTCTTCTAAGCCTACTTCCACTCCTCAAGTCTCTTATTGAGAATTTCTACTATGTAGAATGCTTTACGGGCGCATTCAAAACCTTACAACCTCAAGATTTTTCTTGAGAAAAATATCTACCAGGATACGAATGTTTATGGGCACATTCGAAGGCCTTACAACAACCTCAAAATGATCCTATGAAAACAATCTTTTCTGTTCTTCTAATTACTCTTGACCTTTTCTTTGATGAGATTTACTCACTCACTCAAAGGACAAAGGGTGACCACCCTTGGATACAATAAATGAAGTGTTTAAATAAGAATCACTCACTCTCTTTATAGATTTGATTGACAATAAATGAAGAGGTAAAGAGAGTTGAGGTACAAGAGCTGGAGTTACAGCAATAAATGAAAGTTTGAAGATTTTGAGTTTAAATCAAGCAATAGAATACTGATTGTAAGTCTCCAGGGATTTAAATGCTGATGAGTAACTCTTTATATAAGTTCTTGAGGATTCATGACCGTTGGAGGTAGGTGGGGGCATTTAATACCAAAAATTCAACCATTGAACTCTGCCACGAATTTGAATTTCCGTTGCAAGTGTCGACACAAAAGCTTTTGGGTCGACATAAAATGCCTAGGGCATGGTTCTTCAAGTGGTTGGGTCGACTCTGATATTCAGAGGGGTCGATACAATTTCAGCAATTTTTCTCACCAACACAACGGTATCGACACATTTGGTTTTGGTGTCGACTCAATGGTTCTTCAGATTTCTAGAGAGGAAAATTTGTGTCGACTCATTCTACCTTGGTGTCAACACTAAAATTCTGTAGGAACCCGCGGGAGATTTGTGTTAACTCATTTGAACTTTGGTGTCGACTCAAAATTTCTTCAGGTAGGCTCGGGACATTTGTGTCGACTCGTCTTCAATTTGTGCCAACTCAAAATTCCAGATAACAAAAGTGAGGAACCACTTTTGTGTCGACTCAAACTCAGTTTTTGTCAACTCTTTTTGAGTGCAGAGAGTTTCGGCTATTTTCTGTCGATACAAAAACTATTTATGTCAACACTAATTTTTAATAGCTGAAACATCTTCAACTGATATGTTAGAATGTCAACTCCTTTGCTCATAAGTGTTGACATACTTGAGATGTTCAAGTATTTTTTTGCCTTAAAGTGTTGACTCAATTATTAATTGGGGTCAACACAAAATATTCTCATTCAAGAATACTCAAGTGTTTAATCCATTGAGAGATGAGTCATTTCATGAAGCTAAAAGGTGTCAACTCATATGTTCATTTTGTGTCAATACTACCTTTTTAAAAATATTAATTATTATCTTTTTAAAATAATTTATTTTTAGAAAATGAATTATGAAAATTATCAAAATCTTAATAAAAAGTCCTTGGCTAACATCTTGCACTTGAGGTAATTTGAGAGAGAAATTTTGAAAAATATCCACAACCTTTGGTTTTGTGAAATCGTCAATAGAAGGTGGAGCTTCAAAAACAACCTCTTGCACTCTTACAACAGTGCATGATCATGCTCATGAGTTCCCTCTATGACTTTGGCATTATTTTGCTTGGGCATAAGAAACAAGTGTTTCATCCTCTTCATTATAGCCTTCAATCTCCTCACTCGCAAACCAAGTGGCTTTTGGTCCAATGGTATGGGTGTTAGCCTTCCAAATGGGAAGTTGAGAGTTTAAATCCTGCCAAGTGAAAGGTGTGGGAGTGGATGAGTGAGTATTTTCCAATCAAAAAAATGAAAAAAAGAAATCTCCTCGCTCACAGGCTTGTCCTAGATAGGACCATCATCATCACAACATTGTTCCGTCACTCCTCGACAAAGAGTGTATCAATATGACTTCCAAAAAACTTCCTACAATCATCCAACTTGTGATTTTGGTTCCCACACTGGGAACATTTGAACTCTCCACTTTGAAATGAGTTTCTTGCCTCTAAGGTGTGAAAATAGGACGGATTTTGTACTAGGACAGCAGATTCATCCAATTCATTTTGTAGTCCACCCTCAAAAGAACCATTCTTGCCAACAGTAGTTGAAGAACCAATATTGAAATAACTTTGTATAAAGTGAAAACGTAAGAATTGCTCGATGAGATTTTGCTTCATCTTTTCTCAATCTTTGATGTTCTCTTTACCTTTCATTTGCCTAACAACTTGTATTTGCTTCCACCCAGCCAAAGCTCTTCCTTTGAGGCATTTAGATACCAATTTCACCTTCTTTTTTAGAAACATAATGATTCTCGAACTCCCTTTCAATGGTGTTCAACCAATTAACAAACTCATTTGAAGTGTAACTTCCATAAAATTTGGGAAGATCATCATTGTTGTTGGCATACCATGTGTGTTCAAGTCAACCTCAATTTGTAGTATCAAAAGAATTCTCAAATTTTGTTTGAGCCCCCTTGGAGTTGTCATACCTATTGAAGGTTGCAACTGTTGCACTCTCAATTTCGTTTCTTTGATTCCATTTACATCATTGTCCCTCCCAATTGGTGGGTTAGGATGATCTCCTTCACCAGCATTGGCTGCATCTACTCTCCCCTTCCACCTCTTCTACTATTCCCTCTTTGAGCCATTTGTAGGAAAATTAACAACAAAACAATGTAGTGAGTCAACTCAGTTAAAAAATCTAACTCAGTTCGAACTCAATTCTTAGTCAACTCAAATCAAACTCAACCAAACTTCAATTTGAATCTAAACTCAGCCAACAGTCGATACCAAAAAGATATCAAACACCATAGGAAGAAGTCGAGCCCTCAGTGGAAAAACCTTTTGCGATATATTTGATACTTGGGAAAACAATTCGCGCACATCCGAAAACAAATTGAAGCAAGTCAAATACAATCTAATTTGTCACCTGGGTGTTTAAGTGCATGAACAAAACAATTACACCAAAAAATCTTAGGCGGAAGGGAAGAGATGGAAACAGGAGAAGTTCCAAGGGGGTTTTGAATTGAAGGACACTAAAAGGTAGATGATTGGTAAGATAGCCAGAGGTGAGGACAGCCTCACTCCATAACAACTTGGGAATATGGATAGTGAAGAGAAGGGAACGGGCAACCTCAAGAAGGTGACAATTTTTGCATTCCGCATCTCTATTTTGTTCAGTGTGTACACAACTCGTCTGGAATAGAATACCATGGGCCTCTAGATAGGGGCGAAAACCTCTATCAAGATATTCAGTCTCATTATCAGTACGAAAAATTTTGATGTTGGCATCAAATAGAGTACGCACCATGTGATGAGAATTTTGAAAACATGAGAAAACTTCACTATTAGCACGAAGTAAATAAACCCAAGTGACACGAGAGTAACAGTCAATAAAAGTCACAAACCACCGATAACCTGAAATAGAAGTAACAGATGAAGGGCCAAAAACATCAGAATGGATAATCATAAACGGAAAATCATTGTTTATATTAACTGAAGGGTAAACAAACTGTTTATGTTTGATAAGTTCACAAGCCTCGCAACGAAAGGTACTTATAGAACAATGTTTAACTAAATTAGGAAAAAATCTTTCTAAAATTTCAAAAAAAGGATGCTCTAAACGACGATGTCACTGATGCAGTTGCAAAAGTGAAGTTCTTGTATCGCATGGAGAGCCTAAGCAGACAGTGAAACATTCAGTAAGTACAGTCCACCATACACACTATCACTGTTAATCGTTCTCCCTGTCATCCGTTTTTGAAAAACACAATGAGTAGGAAGAAATTTTACAGAACAGTTTAATGAACTGGTAAGACGATTAAAAGATAAGAGATTAGTAGAAAAATTGAAAAAATGTAAAACAGACGAGAGAGAGTGTGGAAGAGCAATGAATAGAATCTTTGCCAGATACAGATGATAAAGACCTATCAGTCTTGCGAACCTTATCTTTACCAGAACAAGTAGAATAAGAAGAAAACAAGTTGGAAGACCAAGTCATATGGTCAGTGGCACTTAAGTCAATGATCCAAGGACTATGAGAGCCAACAACATTAAGTGCACATGGAGATATACCTGAGGGAGCAAAGTTGGAGGAGGAAGTGGAGGCGGTAGAAAGAGAGATGTTAACACGAACTATCAGGCGCCTGAGAGTAGTCAACTCAACCTCAAAGAGAGGGACGGTCTCACCAAATGGGCCAGAAGAGGTCTCAGAAAGATGAGCGTGGGAGCGGATAGGTCCACTGCGTCTGCCACCATGGCCACTTCCACATCCTGGAGGGGATGGCCATGTAACTTCCAGCACGTTCCTAACTAGAAATAGGAACCATTGCCTGACGTCGACTCTCTTCTTATTGAACATAACCATACATGTTCCTCAAAGTAGAAAACAGATCTCGACTCAAAATCTGAACACAGATTGGATCATATTCAACATTTAGGCTGATAAGAAATTCAGAAACTCGCTCTTTTTCCAACATCTTCTGAAAGGAAGCAGTATCAGTAGTGCAAATAACTTGAAAATTCTTATAATAATCAATCTCATTCCACAAACTAATTAACTCGGCGAAATATTGAGCCAGGGATTTTGGTCTTTTTTATCTAAGCCACGAAGCTTCTTCCGTAATTCATAAAGTTGAGCATCATTGCCAGTCTGAGAATAAGTCTAAGCGATAACGAACCAAATCTTATGGGCCGTATCCAAGAATAAAAAGCCGCAACTGATAGAGGGTTGCATAAAATGTAATAACCAAGGCATGACAATAGTATTTTCCTCTATCCATCAAGTGCGAGAAAGTCCCGCAACTGTTGGTTATTTAGTTTCTCCAATAATATACCCAGATATATCGCGAGCAGCAATAACTAAGGTACAAACAAGAGACCAAATCAAATAATTACTATCATCCAATTTTACTGGGCTAATCTGAAGAGATGGGCTGTCATTAGCAGTCCTGAACCGAGGCAGTCGGGTATCCTCAAGTCCACTGGAAGGCTTGCTGGTATCTAACATGGCTATGAAGAACTAAGAAGAAACAGAAGGAGGCTGAAGGAATTAATGAACAATGTAATAGACGCGAATCAACGGAGAACTGAACACGGGAGAACCCGTAATACTCAAATCATTCAAGTTAACTCATACTTGAACACGATAGGCTGAAAAAAGAATTGAAGTGTCACGCCCCAAACTCCGGATCACGTGAAACACTCACAAACCACCAAGATAGCACCCAACCCAAGAATACACTCTCAAAATAAACTATACATGCATTGTATATAATCGCCAAACGGTTTACATTACGCGGTGCCAACGCCGGAAAATATGTTACAGCATACATGTTCAAAACGAGCCAAAAGGAAGACTACAGATCTTTCGCCCCTCCAGCACCTTCAGATCAACCTGCGTAACTGGTTTCTGAAAAAACATTTCAAATCCCACACCGTAACCCAAAGCTTAGCAGATACAAGACAAGACATGCAATATAAGCTAAACATGCTAAGAAAACGAGCTGCAGTTTTCGACTCTCTTTCAAGCCTTTAAAACAGTTTGAAAACAGTTTGAAAACAGTTTTAAATCACAACTCATCAGAGCCAGAAAATAGTTTTATAATACAACTCGCACGAGTCCCAAAGATAACAGATATATATGCAATACATGAATACATATCTAAACCGGCTCACAAGCCCCGATAACAACCAAAAATAACTCATGCAATCTATGCACCACGCCCAATGCACTATGAGCAACACACCCAACACATGTCTCTTCAGGACCTCGTTTCCGTCCTTCAGATTCACACACACACGTCTTTGGGACCACGTTTCCGTCCTTCAGACTCCCGTACACTCGCATCGTCAGGATCACTTTTCCGTCCTTCAGATACTCACACACAAGTGCATCATCAAGACCACGTTCCCGTCCCTCTGATTCTCGCACACAAGAATGTATCATTAGGACCACGTTTCCGTCCCTTCGATACCGATACCCACACACGCACACATGCATCGTTAACCAGGGTTAACATATATCGGATCGCATTTCCGTCCATCGTTAGCCAGGGCTAACATAAATACCAATATCATGTAAGACCACATTTCCGTCTTACATTATGCATAAATAAAACTAAGTTATAAATGCACAAAACTACATATATCCTTCACATCATGACGCCACCCGTCACATAACCGGCATCCACTCACATGGACTACCAATAACCCACACAAAACCACGCCTAACTCAAAGGCCAACACTCAACTCATAAAACTCCCAGTTCTCACAAACCAGCACCTTTTCCCAAAAAGGACCACGGGCCCAAACACACCCAACACGGCCATCACAAACCCACGACGACCACACGCGCCCAACACAAACCCGACGGTGAATAAACACCACGCACCTTACCGTGCACCAACACCCACGTCTAACCATGCACGTCACTCGAGGACGGCATCTAAACAAACACCCGAGGGCACTACACGACCCCCGAAACCGCAACACGATTAACCGAAGCCCAAAACCCAACCACCGAACCACAAACACACAACCCATCACCTCAGTCGATTGGTCCTCAGCCCCCAATCGACTGAAAACTCTCAAAAAAACCAAAAATTCAAACCAGAAACATTTCAGTCGACTGAACCCCAAACAGAACCATCTTAGTCGACTGACCTCCCAGGTTCAGTCGACTGACCCCCAAAACTCAAGATCCAGTCGACTGATCATCAAGATCCAGCCAACTAATCTTCCATGGAAACTGTTTTTAAGCCACGGTTTTAACCTCCAAAATCTCGAATCGAAGTCTCCACACTCCGATCTAACACCCTCGGACATACAGACGCTCAAGCTTAACACCAAAACCACGAAAGAAACACCCGACACCCGATTTCATCCATCGAAATCGATGAAAAACAGATTTTATTCCCAAAAATCCAACTTGAACAAAATTAGATCTACAGCAATCTAACCGATAAAAACACGCATGATTACACGTAGCACCTTTATAAGATATGAGAGTTTAGGATCCTACCTCGGTGAGTTAAAAAATCGACGTATCGAACCACGTGCAAAATTAAGCTTCGCCGGAATAGAATTCCCTCTGGATGAACGCGTAGCCCACCGTGCCAAAAGTAAGGATCCACTGTCTGATCGTTGAAAATCGAGCCCCGAGCCCCCGAGAACTTAGAGAGAAGGTAGAGAGAAAAAGAAAACTTACTGGAGAAATTTTGAAAATATCTAATTCCAAATATTTATAAGCCTCCAAAATATCTTTTTTTTTTTAATTTTGAAATTTGCACCGCAACGCCCCACGGCTCAAGGAAATTTGCACTGCAACGCCCCATGCATATCTAACCCCGATTATGCATTAAAAGCATATAAAAATATGCTATCACATAAACACGAAACACGCGTCAAAAAATGGCGCAAAAGAAAACTAGTCAGGGTCTCACACAAAGAGATAGCTGTGAACCCTAACCGCCATAAGAAATCCACAAGAAACCATAGTTCATCCCTAGCTGTAAGACCCTGACCCGTTTTCTTTTTCGGCGTTTTCGAACACGCGTTATGTGTTTTCGTTGCAGCATGTTTTATTGCTTTTGATGCATGATCGGGTTTAGATATGCATGCGAGGTAGGTTCCCGGGGCCGTGGGCCGTTGTGGCACGATTCTCGAAAAATTTTTAAAAAAAATATTTTGGAGACCTATAAATATCTGGAGTTAGATATTTTCATAAAGATATTTTCTAAAACTTCTCCAGTAAGTTTTTCATTTTCTCTCTGTCTTCTCTCTAAGTTTTCGGGGGCCTAGGGCTCGATTTTCAAAGATCCAACAGCGGATCCTTGCTTTTGGCGTCGTGGGCTACGCAACCATCCGATCAGATTTCAATTCCGGCGAGGCTCGATTTTGCACGTGGTTTGAGGCGTCGAGTTCTTAACTCACCGAGGTAGGATTCTAGACCCTACTGCTGTATAAGGGTGCTATGGATAAACGTAGGTGTTTTTAACAAGTAGATTGCTGTAGATCTGCGTTTGTTTCAAAGTTGAATTTTTGGGTTTAAAACCTTGTTTTGGCGATTTCGGTGGATGGAATCGGGTGTTGGGAGTTTCTTTTGAGATCTCGGTGTTAGACCTAGGCGTGTGGGTGTTCACGGATGTTGGTTTGGAGTTCGGAGGTTTCGAATCGGGGTTTGGATGTAGAAACCCGTAACTCGGAATCGAGTTCCGCCGTGGCTCGGTCCACTGAACCATGGGGTTCGGTCTACTAAAGTTTGGATCTTGGGTTCGGTCAACTGAACTGGGGGGTTCGGTCGACTGAACTTTGTGTTTTGACGTTTTGTGGTTTTCCAGTAGGGTGTTCGGTCGACTGGAGGTGGGGCTCGGTCGACTGAACTTGTGGGCTGTTGGTTGGTGGTTTTTGGTTGATTCCTTGGTTTCCAATTGGTGTTCTATGGTATTCAATTGATTAATT
>JAULJZ010114112.1:0-11437 GCA_032270985.1 Heliamphora pulchella
TTTCTCACCTCAAACTTGTTTCCTTTTTTGCTTTGTTTTTCTAAAGCTCTGTGTTGTTTGAGTTCATTTAGGATATCTACGAGCAAATCTGTAGTTTTTTGGTGTTTATATGGATGCTCGTTTCTACTGTTTTCTTTTTCTGTCTTTCATTCGGTTTGTGCTTTCCGTTTGTCTGGTTGCTCTCTTGTGATAGATTTGTTTTCAATTTTTCGCGTTGTTATAGTGATGCTACTAGCCTACTTCTATGAAAATTTTCTTGTGTATTTCAGATTTTCGCTTCTTGCATACTTCCATAGATGATTGCTTGTTTGGCTTCTTCTTAGTTGGTCTTCTTGTGATTTGTGGTTCTTGCTCTGTTCATCTTTTAATTTGTTTGGTTCTTTTTGTCCACTTTTGTTTTTTGGATTTGGTAACCTTCTCTTTAACTCTTGAAATGCAAGCTCACAAGCTTCACTCCATACAAACTTGGTCCCCTTTCGCGTAAGATACGTCATCAGGAGTCACTAATCATGTCTGTAATTTTTCGCAGGAGTTCTAAAAAATAAGGCAAGTTAGTGATGAGAAAATCTACCTGCACATGGATAATAATACAAGGGTGGTAGCAGTTACAGTAGGAAATATCACTCTCAGTTTTAGTAGAGATAAGATACTACTTCTAAAAAATTGTCTTTACCTTCGATTAGAAAAAATTTACTTTCAGTCTCGAATTTAATAAAGAAAAAATATTTTGTTCATTTTGGTGACTCTGTGATTGTGAAGAAAATTAAATATTTTATTTGTTCTGGTACATTGGTGGATGATCTGTATATTGTATCTCCTATCTCTCTTACACTGTAACTAACTGAAATGAATAACACATCTATATAACCATATAAAAGAAAGTTTCTTTCTTTAATGAACTAAATATTTTTTTGGTACTTACGCTTGGGTCATATTAATCCAAAAAAGATAAACAGACTGGTAGAAGATAGACCTTTGAGTTCATTGAAAGTGGAGACACTTCTAGTCTGTGAATATTTCTTAGAGGGTAAAATGACCAAGAGGCCCTTTTTGGTCAAAGGCTATAGAGCTAAAGAACTGTTAGAGCTAGTTCATTCTGATGTGAGTGGTCCTATGACAATCTGGGCTCGAGGTGATTTTGAGTACTTCATCAATTTCATTGATGACTACTCAAGATATGGATACATTTACCTGATGCATCATAAGTCTGAATATTTTGAAAAATTCGAAGATTTCAAGGTGGAGGTGGAGAAGCGTTTGGGTAAAAGTATCAAATCACTATGATTCGACCGTGGTGGGGAATATCTCTTTGGAGAGTTTAGGGACTACCTAACATCAGAGGAGATTACATCCCAATTGACTGCACCTGGCACTTCGCAGCAGAATGGTATAGCATAAAGAAGGAATAGGACACTTATGGAGATAGTAAGGTTTATGATGAGTTATTTAGGTTTATCCGATTCATTTTAGGGGCTCGCTTTAGAGACAACGGTTTACATTCGGAACATGGTACCTTCTAAGTTAGCACCTTCTACTCCCATAGAATTGTGGACTGGGCGTAAGCCGAGTTTGAAATACATTCGGATTTGGGGTGTCCAGCACATGTGCTGAAAGAAAACACGAGTAAGTTAGAATCGATGACAGAAGTCTATTTCTTTATGGGGTATTCCAAGGGAACGAAGGGTGGTCTACTTCATAATCTTAAGAATTACAAGGTTATTATTACCACCAATGCCCGATTCTTGGAAGAGGATTATGTTATGGATCACAAGCCCAATTACAAAATTATTCTGAAAGAACTAAGAGAAAATACTAGTAGAATGGAAGAACAAGTCACTGATATTCCATTACCTCGTCGTAGTGAGAGGATTATCGGGATAGGTGCATATCAAGAATAGAGTCCTGATGCACATGGTTTAGATTCTGCACAGCGTGTTACTACTAGTACACAGACACAGGTAGTGCCTCGTCGTAGTGGAATAGTTGTTCATCAACCTGATCGGTATATGTTCTTAGGAGAGTCTTTTGATAAGATCTCGGCAAAATTAGATATCAAACCCTATAACTACAATGAAGCACTTCAAGACAAAGATGCAAATCTTTGGTAAAGAGTTATGAATTCAGAGATAGAATCTATGTATTTCAATCAGGTTTGAGAATTTGTAGAACCACCCGAATGGATAAATCCCATTGGATGCAATTGGATCTACAAGAGAAAGAGAGGAACAGACGAGAAGGTTGAAACCTTCAAAGCTAGGCTTGTTGCTAAATGGGTCACTTAGAAAGAAGGGATCGATTATGAGAAAAAAATTTCGCCAGTAGCCATGCTTAAGTCTATCCGGATTGTCTTATTAATTGCCGCTCATTTCGATTACGAAATCTGGCTAATGGATGCCAAGACAGCTTTCCTTAACATAAGTCTTGATGCGTGTATCTATACGATACAACTAGACGAATTCATTGCAAAGGGTCAAGAACACATGTTGTGTAAGTTTAAGAGATCCATTTATGGACTTGAGCAGACATCAATGTCTTGGAACACTTGGTTTGATCAAGCCATTAAGTATTATAGTTTTGATCAAAGTTTGGATGAGTCCTGTGTGTACAAGAAGTTACAGAAGCGTGGTGATCATTCTTGTACTTTATGTAGACGATATCTTGCGCATCAAAAATGATGTAGAGGAATTATCTACGGTTAAAATATAATTATCTGGGCAGTTCGAGATGAAGGACTTGGGAGAAGCCAATCACATCCTTTGGATCAAGCTTATGCGATATCAGAAAAAAAAAGATGATGGACTTATCACAAGTAAAGTATATCGATGATATCCTTGCTCGTTTTAGCATGCAGGATTCTAAGAAAGAATTTCTCCATTTCAGGTATGGAATCACTTTATCCAAGGATCAGTGTTCTAAGACACCTGATCAGATAGAGAAGATGAAGACGGTTCCTTATGCTTTGGCAGTAGGAAGCCTCATGTATGCTATGTTTTGTACTAAACTCGACATCTGCTTTGTCGTTGGCATGATTAGAAGATATCAGTCTAACCTAGAGTAAGAGCATTGGACTGTAGTAAAGAATATAATCAAGTACCAAAAAAGGACTAAGAATTATATGTTGGTTTACTAGGCAGATAGTCTAGTATTTTTGGGGTACACAAACTCAGATTTTCAGTTTGACAAGAATTTTTGTAAGATAACCTCAGGATATGTGTTTACCTTAGGAGGTGGAGCTATAAGTTGGAGGAGTATCAAGCAGTCCTACATTGTTGATTCCACCATGGAGGCCGAGTACCTGGCAGCTTTTGAAGCAACTAAGGAGGTCGTTTAGCTCAGGAACTTCCTGTTAAATCTAGATGTAGTACCTTCAGTTCAATCGGCTATTACACTTTATTGTGATAATAGCGGAGCGGTTACAAACTCGAAGGAGCCAAAAATCCAAAAGATAGGAAAGCACATTGAGCGTAATTATCACCTGATAAAAGAAATTGTACAGGGGGTGATGTTACTGTGACCAAGATTGCATTAGGAGACAACCATGCAGATCCTTTTACAAAGAGTTTACCGGCTAAGATTTTTGATAGTCATGTAGAGGTATGTGAGTCAAATGTAGGGAAGTATGATTTTGAGTATAAGTGGGAGATTGTTAGGATTGGTATACTGAAAATCATGTTTTTAGTATTTAATTTTATTTCAATAATAAAATTAATTTTTTATTTTATGAGAATCTTAATGAGCAAAGTATGTGCATCATTTCTTTAATATTATGCATGGATGTCCGATATTCTGTATAGTATTTAATCTGGTGTGTAGAGTACGACTTGCACACAGAAGATCAGATTTTAGGTTCTTACAGAATATAAATTTTATGTTCATAGTTTAGATAGAAATGAACATACTATCGATACGACTGTGGCACAGAATTTTAGTAGGCTTGTCTTGGTTACGAAAAATAGATAATAGTATCGTCTATTATTCCGACTCTCTATGCTAGTACACTTTGTGTGTATTAAATGGAATATTTAGGGTAATTAATTTTATATTGCATATATAAATTAATTTACTGCTAAGGTTATTATGAATAGTGTTTATCCTCTTAATCTTTAAATAATTATTGATTTGAGTATATTTGATATTCGTTATTTTGATTCATTAGTAGGTGCGATCTTATATGGGTCTATATATTCCCGGTGAGTTAAATAGCGGTATTATTTATATGGCGAATATTAATTATTGACGAAATCTACGTCCCAAAAGATCGGGATTAACTATCTAGCCTTAAGAAAGCTTATAAGTTTCGATCGGGCCAAACCCTACAGGTGAATTTGATTATCCGGCGATCAACTTAGTTAAGTAGAAGGGCTTAAGGAATATTAAGATACTGATTAAATTAAATTATCTGTAATTAAATTTAATTGGTGGGTATCGGGAATCTTAACGTGAGAAAAAATGATAAGCATTTAATAACAGGAGCTCAATGCAAGATGGTCTTGAGATTACGGGTCAGAGTGCAATTATAGTTCTTTAGTGGTGTGAACTGTAATTCAGTGTTTTATGAAAATTACAGAAACTGCTGCTGGTTTTTCATAATTACAAATACCGCTATGAGGTTTGCTTAATTGCGAAAATCACTGATACGTGTCTGTGTTCTACTAGAAGTTTTACTCATAATTACTTCCTAAGTCCCTGCTGTAGCCCTTTAAATATACGTGTAAGTTGAACCAGTTTTATAACTTGTTTTCTAAGACTAAAACTGTCTAGGTTCTGCCGGTACGCATTCTTGATAGATTGTAGCTTACCCTACATTCAAGAATCGCATAAGAAAATATATTAGAAGATCTGACAAGTGCTTCAACTTGGATTCAAATCATAGTTGAGGATTCGACCGGTAAAAATGTATTTTTCTAAATTAACTTCGGATGCACGGGTTTTATTTTGATCGTTCGTTATCAAAAGTTTTTATTTGGAGCCCGTTTTGGTGTTTGCCCATTCAGTTAATTTTTTTCAAGTATTCGTTTGTAAAATAAAGATCTTGACAGTTTTGCCTCAAGCAAGACAAAGGCTGCAGCGTTGTGCCCATTCGAAGCCAATTTCTACAGAAGATTTACCTTACCTATCAACCATATCTGAAAAGAGAGAAAAGAGGTAAGAATAGAGAGAAATCAGCAAAAGGAGAGATATGTGGGAAAATAAAGAGAGATAGTAGAAAATTGAGAGAAGAGCGGTAAAATTCGAGAGAAATCAGCAAAAGAAGATAAGAGTGGTAAAAATTAAGAAAAATTGGCAAAAGGAGAGAAGAGCGAAAAAATGAGAGATTTGAGTTTAACTTAGAGAAGTAGAGGATTATCGGTAAAGGATGTGGTTACACCCCGATGGATAGAATCTAGACCAATTAGGGTCTTAGCCAAAATTAGGGGCACAGAGTCCTTCCCTTCCCTTATTTGCTCAGCAACGTCAACCAGAATAGTGTTAACCTGGCTATTATAGGAAATAAAGAGGTACCTGGCAAGCGGACAGATGCACAGACCATAACAGGGCCATAAATGGAAGCTGAAGTCACTAAGGGAATGGTAGGGCAAAATCTATGTCTAGTGAATCCCCATGGATGAAGAAAGATACCTCCTGACCAGTTAAACCACAAAGACGCCCGATCTACTTCTTCTCAAAGACGAACATGGAAGGTATTGCCATGAACTCCCGTGGAATGAGATCAAGAATGTCGATGAACTCCTCTACAGTGGGGCATAACTCTTCAAGGTCAAAGCAAAAAATATGAGCTTGTGGATCCTAAAAGCTGTGTAGCAGTCCCCAGCAATGGCTCGTTGATCCAAGCCCAAGTGCGCTAGGCACCCTCTTCCAAATCCTAGTCATATGCGAAGCGTTGTCTAGGTCCTAGGTTCGTGAGATGACCCTTAGATTTTTTAAGCTCTGATGCGCCAGGCAAACCCTGTTTCAAAATCCTAGTCATATGTGAGCATCGTCTTGGCACCCTAAGCCCTGATGAGCTAGGCAAATCTTTCAAACCCTAGGTTCATGTGTGTGTGACGACCCTTCAGTTCTTTTAATCCCTAGAAGACTAGGCACCCTAAGCCCTGGTGTGCCAGGCAAACCTTTCAACCCTAGGTTCATGTGTGTGTGACGACCCTTCTGTTCTTTCAAGCCTTAGAAGACTAGGCACCCTAAGCCCTGGGGCGCCAGGTAAATCTTTTAACCCTAGGTTCGTGTGTATGTGACGATCCTTCGGTTATTTCAAACCCTGCTTTTTAGGCACCCTAAGTCCAAAAGGCGTCTTAGGTTTTTCAAGCCTTGTTTCTTAGGCACCCTAAGTCCAGAAAGTGTCTTAGGTTGGGAGTCTTAGGTTTCCCAAGCCCTAGTGATCTGGGCGCCCTACGTCAAGAAGGCGTCTTAGGTTTCTCAAGCCCTGTTTCTCAGGCACCGTAAGTCTAGAAGGCGTCTTAGATTTTCCAAGCCCTAGTGCTTTAGGCATCCTATGTTTTAAGCTCTGCTTCACAAGCACCCTAAGTCTAGAAGGTGTCTTAGGTTTTCTCTAAACCCTTGCCCTAGTGATCTAGGTACCTTAAGTCCAGAAGGCGTCTTAGGTTTCTCAAGCACTGCTTCTTAGGTCCAAAAGGCGTCTTAGGTTTTTCAAGCACTGCTTCTCAAGTACCCTAAGTGCAGAAGGCGCCTTAGGTTTTTCAAGCCCTAATGCGATAGGCATCATATGTTTCAACCCATGTTTCTCAGGCACCGTAATTTCAGAAGGCGTCTTAGGTTTCCCAAGCCCTAGTGATCTAGGCACCCTAAGTCTAGAAGGCGTCTTAGGCTCTGCTTTTCAGGCACCCTAAGTCCAGAAGGCATCTTAGGTTTCCTAAGCCCAAGTAGGCTTGGTATCCTATGTTTCAAGCCTTGCTCCCTAAGCACTTACGTCATGATTGCTTTTTATGTGTTTTTAATGCCCCTTTGATGTGTTTGTTTGCCTATTTTTAGGATTTAAAAATAATTTTAAAGTCTTGACTCGACTTTTTAATTATTTTTCTCTCTCATTCTCATCCTGAATTTTTAGGTCTTGATTCGACCTATTAATTTGTGGTTGTCTCCTGATGAGAATAACTTTAAAATCTTAACTCGACTTTTAATTATTTTTGTCCCGTGCTCGTCCTGAGTTTTTGGATCTTGACTCGACCTATTAATTTGTAGTGTTTTTTTCGATAAAAATAGTTTTAAGTTTTGACTCGACTTTTAATTATTTTTGTCTTGTTCTCATCCCGAGTTTTTAGGTCTTGACTTGACTTATTAATTCGCAGTGTTTTTTCGATAAAAGTAGTTTTAAGTCTTGACTTGACTTTTAATTATTTTTGTCCCGTGCTTATCCTGAGTATTTAGGTCTTCATTCAACCTATTAATTTACGGTGTTTTCTTCAATAAAAATAGTTTTAAGTGTTACTCGACTTTTTAATTATTTTTATCTCGTGTTCGTCCCGAATTTTTAGGTGTTAACTCGATCTATTAATTTGTGATTTTCTCCCGATAAATTTAATTTTAAAGTCTTGACTCGACTTTTTAATTATTTTTATCCTGTTTTTATTCTGAATTTTTAGGTCTTAACTCGATCTATTAATTTGTGATTTTCTCCCGATAAATTTAATTTTAAAGTATTGACTTGACTTTTTAATTATTTTTATCCAACGTTTGTCCAGAATTTTTAGTTCTTGACTCGACTTATTAATTTGTGGTGATTTCTTCGATAAAAATAGTTTTAAGTCTTGACTCGACTTTTAATTATTTTTGTCCCATGCTCGTCCCGAATTTTTCGGTTTTGACTCGAGATATTGAGTTGTGGTTTGCTCTTCATTGAGAATAATTTTAAATCTTGACTTGACTTTTAATTATCCTTACCCCATTAGCGTTCTGAATTTTTGGGTCTTGACTTGACCTAATTAATTCGTTATTGCTTTTCCGATTAAGATAATTTCTAGGATCTTTACTCGATCCTTTTAAATATTTTATACCCAGCTGAGTTCTTAGATCTTGACTCGATGTTTGGCTTGTTTGATTGATGGTGCTCCCTTTAGATTTTGACTCGATCATACCAGTGTTTATATCAAGTTAGTATTTGCGTCATGTTTAGCATCTTACATTTGTGCATTTGTCCCAGAAATTACGTTTTGGTCTGATCCCTAGCAAAGGGGTACGTAGGCAGTTGAATGAAAATTCGAGTACGACCAACATCATATGCATGCTTGTGTGTTTGTGGCCTAAGATTGACGACTCGATCAAATTGATGTTGTCTTTGGATCTTTGATATAACTCCCATCACGCGTTACTATGCAAATTATATCAAAGAGGGGCAACTATATAAACCCAAATTTGACCCCGACAAATCTTAGGTTGGTTCAGGTGAATTCGATGATGAAATTAGAGAGAATGGTGCCTCTAAACAATCCTTAAAGAATTATCCAAGCTCAGTATCCAAGTCAAGAAAGCCAACGCTTTGAACCAGTAAACCCACAATGTCCAAACCTCTTGCCGCCAACTTAAACCTAGAGCCTCCACCTTGCAACCACGGGGCCACCACCTTGGATAGTGGTGACCACCATAAGAAGCTTGTGAAAATTCTCCTGAAGTAGCGACCGCCAACTCATGATGTGGCGACCGCCACCTTGAAAAACCCTGGCGTGTCCCAAAACGTGCTAGCATCTCATTGTCGATGAATTCTATAAATACCGTACCCCTAGTATGTTTTTCAAGATAAGCATTTTAAGTAAGAGATACTTTGTCGAAGTATCGAGAGGGTACAAGTTTTGACGCCGGCACCCTGCTGCTTCGCGAATGTATGAGCTGTATTATGCCTATATTATGCTGAATCCCTGACTTACTGACTAGAATTGGAGCATTCCTTGAGGATCGAACAATTGAGCACTATTCTCCTAACTTGAGGATTCAGCTGGGTTACTCTTCAGGTATTTTGTAAGATCCCCGATGCTTCTCTTCTCACTCTCTTCTTATGTTAGGGGGTCGGCTTACATTTTCAATTGCATGCCTACTTCTTAATTTTGTACTTAGTTAGTAATTTCCAAATCTGAAGTATGTTTTATTCTAGTTTCGAACTAGTTATGCTTTTTTTACAGTTTGATCGAATTTTATAGTTTCATAGATTCTAATTCTTTATTTTATAGTACATTATCATTATTGCACTATTCTATTGGAATTTACCAATGTTGTCTATATTCCTTGCATCGCAATATGTGATATTATAATTACGATATTTCGACATCAACATTAATGTGGTCATAATAGTTAATATTTTACTTACATTCTTTTCTTTTCTTTTATTCTAAGTTTTACCTTGTTACAGTTGTTTGATTAAAGCATGCTTTATTTTACTAGTATAGTTAGTTATTTCTAATATTTTAGTTAGTAATAGAGTAGGTTAGGTACTTCCACTTTAGTTTTATGACATGTTTAGAATTTAAAACTTATTTTAGTTGATTTTCCATGCTTATCGTATGTGATCTTTATCATAAAATTTGTTAATTTAATTCTAACATGAGTAGGTTTTCTTCGTTATTTTCATGTTTCGATCGATGCCATGTGGTTTGTTTCATATATTCTTTAGTTAGAATTCACATGTTTTAGGATTTAGGATTTTCTTTTTTTCTATGCTTTGTTTGGAGTGTTAAATACTTAGATTATGTATTTTTTCTACTCGATTTTGGATATTCTCTCTTTGCCCCCATCCTTTGAATTTGCATGCATTTGAGAAATTTAATTGAGAACCAATGATGATTTGTAGAGGTCAATCTCATGGTTGGGCGAACAAGGTGCCTAACTCCTTCTCCAGTTCGTACCTTAGCCCCCGGACCCTTATTTTTTCTCGTTAATGTTTTAAAGATCAGTAGTTTATTTTGTTTTCATTAGTTTTTCTCAAAAACCAAGTGGGGATTGCATTTTCAACAAAAATTGTTTTCAAACTTTTGGTTTTCAAAGGTGTTTATTTTCTCAAACATCTCTTGAATTCTTTTATTTTTAAACCAAAACCCTAAATCCCGGCTCCACAAATGACCCATCCAAGTTTTTGGCAAAAAGAGCTAGAGCTCCCCAAGGCGAAACACTAGGGCGTATGAAGCCTTTATCCAACAACTTTTGAAGTTGCACCTTTAGTTCTTGAAGTTCGGCTAGCGCAAAATAGTAAGATGGCATAGAGATAGGTGCAGTTTATGGTATGTGGTCAATAGAAAACTTAACTTCCCTTCGAGGTGGAAGCTCAAACAATTCTTTCGAAAACACGTTACGAAACTTGCACACAATGAGAGGGAGTTCCCCTTGAGTAGCTGAATCATCACTCGCTAATAGGGTAGAAAGGAGAAGATTGAAATTTTCACGACTTCTAGTATCACAAAGGTGAGTTGTTAAGGCATCATCCCGATCACCCACAAAATAAAAAGAATCTCCCTCTAGAGTACACAAAAACACCTGTCGTCGATCCCAATCTATAAATCCACGGAAGCCTATTAACCAGTTATTGGAGGTAAAACTGCCAAGATAATTGTTTTTATAAATAATTTTCGGTAAAAATTAATTGGACGAGCAAACGTCGAAACGGGCTCCAAATAAAATTTTTAACAACGAACGATCAAAGTAAAACCTATGCAACCAAAGTTAATTTAGAAGAATACCTTTTATCGATCTAATCTTCAACTACAACTTGATTCTGAGTTGAAGCTCTTGTCTGATCTTCTACCATATTCCCGTATGCGATCCTCGAACGTAGTGTGGGCTACGAACTTTCGAATACTCGTATCGACAAAACCTAGATATATTTAGTCTTGAGAGACAAAATATGATATATCAATAATAATAAATCGGTTCAGCCTACCCGCATATATACAGGGATACAGTAGGGACCTGTGGAGTAATTATGAGTAAGATTTTCAATAGAACACAAATACCTACTAATGGTTTCTGCAATTATGGAAAGACGCAGCGATTTCTGTAATTTTCATAAAATACTGAATTACAGTTCACACCACTAAATAACTGTAATTGCACTATGACCCATAATCTCAAGACCTTCTTACATTGAGCTCATATTATTAAATGCTTACCATTTCTCCCCACATTAAGATTTTTGACACCCATCAATTAAATTTAATTACTGACAATTTAATTTAATAGGCATCTTCATATTATTTAAGCCATTTCGCTTAATTTTTTTGACCACCGGATAATCAAATCCCCTTACAGGGCCTGGCCCGATCAAAACTTATAAGTATCCTAAAGGAGGTATCGTCAATCCCGATCATTCAGAACGTGGATTCCGTCAATAATTAATATTTACCATATAAATAATTCCGTTATCTAACTCACCGGGAATATAGACCCATATAAGATCGTACCCTCTAATGAATCAAAACAACGAATATTAAATATACGCAAA
>JAULJZ010114134.1:0-11437 GCA_032270985.1 Heliamphora pulchella
CCGGATAATCAAATCCACCTGCAGGGTTTGGCCCGATCAAAACTTATAAGCATCCTTAAGGGGGTATCGTCAATCCCAATCATTTGGAACGTAAATTTCGTCAATAATTAATATTTTTCATATAAATAATACCGCTATCCAATTCACCGGGAATATAGACCCATATAAGATCGCACCCTCTAATGAATCAAAACAAAAAATATTTAATATATGCAAATCAATAATTATTTCAGAATTAAGAGGATAAGCACTATTCATAATAACCTTGGAGTGCGAATTAATTTACATAGTCAGTAGTCAGTACTAAATTAATTACCCCAAATGTCCCGTTCAATACACACAAAGTGTACTTGCACAGAAAGTCGGAACAATAGACGACGCTATTATCTGTTTCTCGTAATCAAGATAGGCCTATAAAACTTTGTGCCACAGTCGTACCGATGGTATGTCCATTTCCATCTAAACTGTAAACATGAAACTTATATTCTGCAAGAACCTAAAATCTGGTCTTATGTGTGTAAGTCGTACTCTACACACCAGATTAAATACTATACATAATATCGGACATCCATGCATAACAAAGAAATGAGATACATACATTACTCATAAAGATTCTCATAAAATAGAAAACTAATTTTATTAAAATAAAATTAAATACTAAAAACTTGATTTTCAGTATACCAACCATAACAATTCTCTAGCTTGACTCTCCTTTCTCGATATCTTCGGATTGTGAAGCATCCTTTATCTATATCCCAGCATCAAAGACCTGCTCAAATGTCATTAATGGCTATGTAATCAAATACTTTCAAAATTGTGGCAGCAGATTCTTCACCACCATCCTTACTTGCTCCTTCTCAGTGGACATGTTCGTCATCCTAGCAGCCTTGGCCCTCCAACGAGTCAGAAACTCGACAAAAGGATTCTTGGCCTCTTGCTGGGTAATCTCGAGTTCCTGAGCAGTGACATCGAGCTGGATGTTATAATTGTACTGGTTAACAAACGCAGTAGCAATATACTCCAGGTTCTCGTCTTTACAGCGTCCAATGATAGAAACCACTTTTGGACAGCTCCTGACAAAGACCATTGGAAAAACTGGGCCTTTAACTGATCATTGATCACCATCGGCGATAAGGTCCCCACATACATCCTCAAATGAATTATCGGGTCTCCAGTCCCATCAAATTTTTTTATATTGGACATTTTGAACTTTTTAGGAAGTTTAGCATCAAAAAACAAACAGAGCTCCTCCACATCCAACATGTAATCTTCGACCCCTCGGGCCTTGCTCAAGATCTTCTTCAATTTGTCAACCTTATTAGACAAGATTAACTCTTTGGTGGCTAGGATTTGTGGGATTCCCAGTTGTACAAGTGGCATAGCTGCCATTTGGGTTCCATTGGGTCCCACGTTATCTTCCCAAATGTTGTCTCCTACTTCATCCTCTTGGTCATTCAGGAGAACTGCATTGGGGTCCACAATCCGGGTCTACAAGGCTTGGATCTACGCTTGGTACTGGTCTGAATCCTGACCTGATCGGTCACAGTAGTATTAACCCTTCAACTGTTCGCTGTAATTCCAGAATTTCCCTCATCATGTCGACCATGGTCAAATCCGGATCTACCATCGGTAATTTCAACTAATCTACACATCGGAGTCTTCCACTTGAAGATCGGGCCCAGGTGCGTATAGATTCTTCTCGACGCGAAGTTATATTCTCGGGTCTCTAAGCTGAAAGGACTAGTGTAAATCAAATAACTCGTCAATTGAGGTCTAAACTCGAAAAAACCCGTGTTCGACAACGGGACAGAAAAAAACAAAAACTATCCTAAACGGGGTGCTAATTATACGGACAAAAGCATTCATAAAAAGAAAATCACATAATCTTAAAAGATTTATTGATCCTAAAAGAATGGGTCTAAAAAGCTAGATGCAACAGGAGAAAGCTAGTAAATTTGCACTCAGTGTACCTTCTGAATATATTCAAGAATATACCTCTCAATACCAGGAATAGTGCAAGGCATGGTCAAACGGTGCGCAATCTCTTTTTACCACATTTATGGGAGTATGTGGCCAGAAAGCTTACTGGCTTCTCTGACATTGTCCTGAGACAATAAACTGACTGAGATATCGGATAGGCAGAGCGGGAGTTTTGAGAACTAAGTATGCAAATATGTACAATACAAATGCATATACCAAAGAAAAGTTTACAACAAGAACCATTGGCATTTCAAGTTAAGAGCTTTTATGATTTTATTTTTTTTTTTGAAAAACCAGTCTCTAATAGAGTCGCTAGAAAAACTGTGGGCGTCTTCATTTGGATGCGTTCAAAAAATGATGCATTGGATATCTATTATTTTTTTTTAAAATGCTCTTTTCTTTTTAAAACAGAAAATCCAAGATATCCAAATACATTTTTAGAAAAATTGAGTCGCCACTTGATTTTTGAGAAAAATCAAGAAAAACAAAAAAAAAGCCACGTGTCCTTTTTAAACGTAACCAAAGAAAATGAGAGTTCGGGGGTTAAGGTATGAAAAGAGAACCTGTTAGGCACCCTTTTCGCCCAACCGCAAGGTTGACCTCTACTTTTGTCAATGTTGATTCTTGTTTTAAGCTTTTCAAAGATAACATATACAGAACGAGAGGTTAAAGAGAGTCCATACAGAAGCAAACAATGAAGAAAAGTCCTAACTATAATCCTAAGAGGTCATGCAACTTTGTTATCATTTCTAAACATGCCGCACCTATCATTTGAGCAAGGCAAAATGAAAAACATGCAATGAAAGATTAAATAGAACAAGAAAGGCCTAAGGGTCATACGATAAAGTTTTTGTCTCTAGCATGTTGTTTACAGATTATACAGAAGAAACAAGGGAGGTTCAAACAATGTTTTAAGCTACTGGATATACAAAAAAATTCACGTTCATAGCAACCAATGTTGCGGTCATGACAAAATAAGTCACAAAACTGGCGGCCGTGACAAAATACATGGTAACCACAAGAAAAAGAGATGCAAAAGGTCACAACCGTGACAACAAAAGTTGTGGATTTTTGAGGTTCAAAGAGGGTGTTCAATATGCAAGGTCCAAAGGGACTTCAAATGGATGGGATGTACAGAATAAAAACCACAACCCACTTCATCAAGGTTGAATTTGCTATTCATTATTCCAACAGCAACATAGGTCTCGAGACAGCAAAATATAAAACATTAAAAATAGATAACAGAAGGCTTTAAACATAATTTTCATGCCACTGGTCTCACACAAAGTTTATGGCCATAGCAATCAAATGTTGCAGCCATGACAAAAATAAGAAGAAAGGTAGTGGCCAAAAGTAAATAAGTTTCGGCCGTAATAATAGGGTCAAAATAACGCACGGCCATAGCAACCAAGGGTGGCGGTCGTCATGTTTTTGAAATCACAGAGGTATTTTTATGGGTCCAGTGTGCCAGTGAATACAAAAATAGATTGAAATATGCTATTCTACTTATTAGAGAGAGTTATAGACATACTTTTTTTAATGATAGCTCACATAAACACACTTGATAAAAATAAAAATAATGAATGAAAACCTTAACCATAACTCTCTCAGGAGAGAGAAGATGAGGGTTTAAAAAAACATAATGATTTTTCTAAGGTTACCTAATGTAGAAAACTGCTTCAGACGTCCTCTCGGATGTGGAAGATGAAAATCGCCAAATAATCCGTGCTCCAAGGCCCCACCAATGTAAGTAAAGTCACGAACTAGGCTCGGGCGCGTGTGGTATAGGTATTGGGAGTATCGAGAGTATCGGAATAATGAGTGGGAATCGGATTCAACAGAGTATCGATATCTAGGTATTTCTCTTCTTGGTTTCTGTGAAAATGGGCGCCTATTTATAGGCAAGATGGCAACACAGACATCCTCTGGAATGCTGTCATCTATCCAAAAAAGTGTCAAACTCGCAACCGTTACATTCAATTGTATGAACAGTGCTGGTTGTGACTTTATTATACGAACAGAGCAGGCCGTGACCTTCTAAGGTCATGGCTAGGTCTAGGGTTTCAAAAAGGTAACGGTCATGGCGAAGGAAAGTCGTGGGCTACTCTAGGATCACAAAAAGGTGGCTGCCATGAGGGTAAGGACACGTCCTGGTGTAGGGTTTTGAAAAAGGTGGCGAACGTGAGGAACATGGATGTCGCAGCCTGAAGGTTTTTGGTGGTTTCTTAGATTTTAAACCGAATTCCTGACTTTGCTTTCTTGGGAGCATCCTTGAGCATAATTCTCATATTTTCATCATTGGAGATTATTCGAGACAGGTGCCTAAGATTCGACTTGGTCAAATTGGGGTGTCTACAACAACATGTGAATGTGAAAGTTTTTAGATGGAATGTATAAAGGTATCATGGTTCGAGGAAATTAATTGATTTTTGGGGTGTGACATCGGGAAATCTCAATAGGTCTTTAGGTACACTCCCAACCATGGCTTTACAAGACGCATGAGGGTGGTTGCTCATTTCAAGTAACCGTAGGAAATTGTAACACTTCTAAATTTCCATTTCTTCTCTCTCGGGATTGTTACAATTAGGGTTACTGCTTATTAATTCTCTTTTTGGTTATTTTTGTTCATGTATTTATTTACGTCACGCATATGTTCTTATTTAGGTCGTAAGATATAACAAAATAATGATAAATATAGAAATAAATGGTCTTGTTTAGGTGTAGCATATGTTCTTGATGATCTTGTGCAAAACAGTACATCAAATGTGTTCTATTAAGTGTGAAATAATATATTTTTTGTATATTTGAATTAATTCACACATTGTTTACTTCAAAAGTCATTCTATTGTTCTTGGTATTCGCGGCCGCAATGATTAGTTGCTACGGCCGTGACCTGTATTTACACGTTTATAACGGCCGCGACCTCTGGTTGCTATGGTTGTGACCTATATTTACACGTTTATATCGTTCATGGTCTCTGGTTGCCACAGCCAAAATAAAATGTTCGTTGTTAGTGACGGCCATGACCTCTGGTTCCACGGCCGTGATATTTTGTTGGTATTTCATAACAGCTGCATTTTCTGGTTACTACGGCTGTAAGTTTTCTGTTAAATTATGAAAATCATATTCCAAAATCATTCTTAGCCTCTGTTTGACTCTATATGTAGCATGATATATCAGAAAATTGTACAGCATGTCCCTTAGGACTTTATCTTTCCTTTTGATAGTATTTTTAGATACAATAACTACCTTGCATGACCCTTAGAACTTTTCCTTAGGATAGAGACTTTGTTTCCTTTTGTATGACTCTCTTTAACCTCTCATTATGTATTTGTTACTTTTGAAAAATTTACAACAAGAACCGAAATTAATAAAGTAGGGGCCAACTAATGGTTGGGCGAAAGGGGTGCCTAACACCTTCTCTTTTCATACCTTAACCTCCGAACCATTTTTCAATGGTAATGCAAACCAGTGGCCTACTTTTGTTTTTTTGTTTTTTTTCTCAAAAATCAAGTGGCGACACCATTTTTTTGTGTTTGGATATCATGATATTTTGTCATAAAAAAAGTCCTTTTTCAAAAAAATGGATGTCCATACACAATCGCCATCTAAAAAGAAAAACAGCCTATAGGCACCGACCTTTAGCCAAAAGTGCTAAGTTGAAAGCTCCCAAATCCCGAAATTCAAGGCCGTCCTTACCTTTATAATTGCTCAAATTTTCCTAATTATGCCAGTGTACCTTATTCTCATTTGCCTTCCCCACCAAATCTTGGTCATAGCCCCATTAATCAATTCACATAGCATAGTTGGTAGTCTAAAGCATGACATAGCAAAGCTAGGCATTGCCCTTAGTACAGATTTGAGGAGTACTTTACGACCATACAAACTAAGAAAACTCTCTTTTCATCCCGAAACTTTAGAGGATACTCTTGATGTGAGACCCCGACCTGTTTTATTTTTGAAATGATTTAAGCATTGATGGAATTGGAATTAACACTGGACCTAGGTGATAGTTTTGGTACATGTTTAGAACTATGCTTGGACGCTGGAAACAGTTTGAGAAAGCAGTCCAGTCGACTGAGGACGTCGATCCAGTTGACTGACTAAACATAGGGGTGATCCAGTCGACTGACTTAGTGAGTTCAGTCAACTGACCCATCGTGGTGGGTGATTCTTGGCATTCCAGTAACCTCATCCAGTCGACTGGGTTGGGCATCCAGTTGACTGAACCCCTATATTTTGGCATTTCTATAAATAGTAGAAGCCTGGAGATATTTTGAAAAAGTTAGCTTCTAAGCTAAGTTTCGATTTTCTCTGCCTTCTCTCTAGATTTTGATGGGCCTAGGGGTCAGTTTTCAGCGATCTGACGGTGGATCCTTGTTGTTGGTGCTGAGAGCTTCGCGTTCATCTGGACAGAATCCCGTTTCATCAAGGTTCCATTTTCGAGACGTCGAGCTTTTGGCTCAACGAGGTAGGATCCTAGACTATGTTGTCTTTAAAGGGTGCTACATGCAATTATATGCCTTTTTACCAGTGAAAAATGCATTAAATATTGTTATCATGTTTAAACCTTGTTGTTAGATAAAAAAAAACATGTTTTTGTACTTTTTCTTGGTTTATTACATGTTTCAGATGCGTGGATGTCCGTAGTTTTCAAAAAGGTGATTTTGAAAACAGAGGATTTGTGAAACTCTTGAAAAACGTATTTTGAAGGTTTAGAGCTAACCCTCGGGGTTGAGTCTCGGGTTTTGTAACGTTTTGGTAGAAACGGGAAAAAAATATTTTGAAAATGTTGTTTGATCTCCATGTGCGATGGATGATTTGGCAGTGGGCCATGTGGACCTTTATACATGTTGATGTATAGTGTTTTATGATTTTTCGTAGTTGAGCTACGTGCCGATTTTTAAATGATCCTATAGATGTGTCGTGATAGTGTGTGTGGATATGGGCCTATATTGCTCCTCGGTGAAAGTCTAAAAACGTGCGCAGAGTAGGTACCTTCATGCTTACGTGTGGTTTGGCTGGCCTGGGGCGATAGGTGAGACATCGTGGATTACGATGCCTGTGATCGGTGTGTGCTTTGAGAGTGGAAGTGCGAAAGGTGTTTGCATGGTTAAGGGAGTTATTAGTAACTCTGGATGAAAGGTATTAGGATTGGGTTTTCTTTGTTCTGTGTCGTGCGCTGTCTATGTGAGTTATTTAGACAGTGGGCTCGAGGCCGTGCTGTGGCTATGGTTTGCCTAGCAGGAGTTAGGTGAGTAAGCATAACCTGGTGGAGTGATGTTTTGGCACGATGGGAATGTTAACATGTGTCTCCGTGCACGATTAGTGATGAGCTCATATTCCTATAGGATGTGTTATACAAGGTATGAGGATTGACAGTGTTCATATGTATGTGAATGAGATTTGAGAGATGAGAGCTTACTGTAGTGGAGCATCTGTGTGTATGACTTGGGATCTAATTGCTCCCGCGGTTGGGAACTATAAAGAATTGCATGTTTGGGTTAGTATTGTCCTGCAGTGGATGATCGTAAAAGAGTACGTATGGGTGTGGTAAACATGGTAGGTTGTGGTAACCTAGTTAGAGTGTGGCTTGTTATGTAGGATGGTTGAACCATTTGGGTTGTGTTTCTTGTGAGGTTGAGTTGGTAAACCAAGAATGCTTACACTTGTCCTTGTTGACAAGGGAGTTGGTGTTAAGACGCAGATTTCTCTCTGCAGTGATCAGTTGACGATCGTTAACTGTTGTTTACAGCTTGTTCTGGGTTGTGTGGTTATGGTTGTGCTTCTAGCTCTTGGCAGAGTGAAAATTTTGTCAGAACAGTGCGGCTGTGATATTCACATGGTGGGTTTTTGGTAGACTTTTATGTGAGTCTCGATTTGCGTTCTGTTTGGAACTTTGAACTGCTCAGAATTGTTAGAGTTGAGGAGTGGTCGTCGACTGTAGTAAGTGTTATGCTTTGGCATAACTGTTTGTTTGGATGGTGGTCCCGAGAGTATGGTATGATATGAAACGATATGAGTTAGGAAGAATACGATGTTTGAGAAGCCTTGCTTGGTGTGGCTTGTTCGGACCGACGCGATTGTTTGGTTGGGATCGAAAGGGCCGCGATGAGTTCTGTATATGAGGAAATTGTTAAGTGTCAGAGGCAAGTCTTGGTTGGTTACTTGACGGACAGATCTTGGGTTCAAATACTCTATTATTGTGGACTCAAGGAAGGGATGTATGTGTTATGAGTTGGGGTTGATGTTGAATGACAGTCATCGTGTTTTCTTTGTCAAATGACGATGATCATGTTTGATTTGAGGTTGATCTGTAGCCTTGGTATCAGTGATTTGATGGCAAGACGTCGAGTTGTGTCGTGACGCGTAGTAATGTGCGGTTGCACGGGAGACATGATTGGGCTTGTGTAGGTTATTGGATACCTATGAGATGTTCTGTCTACAAGACGTGTCTGGTCGAGTGACTCGTTGGGGTCAGGAGACTTTGTGGCTGTGATGCCAGATTATTTTTGGTTGTGTGGAACCTTTTATGGGAAAAATGGTGTGTCGCCAAGTGTTTCTCTACGGTGGGAATTGTGATTCGGGGTGGAAGATTGAATAAAGGATGAAAGTTTAGAAGGGATGCATTCTTTGGTATTCCAGGTGAGTTAAGTGAGCTTCTTTCTGGAGCTGGATGTTTGTGTTATTACTTGTGGATGGGCGTTGTGTCAGCTTTGAGATGGCACTATTAGCATCAGCAGGGTAATGATGTGGTATCAAAGTCGATGGTCGTCTGGTGATCGTCAGAACTTGAGTAAAGTTTGTGTGCGGGGTGTGTGACTTCGTGTGATCGATGTCAGGGTTCGACATCTTGTGTTCGGACTCACGAAAATAGTCCTTGGTGTGCACTACAAGGTGTGATTGAGCCAGTTTATGGCAGTAAGAACGAAGGGGTGGTAGTCTCTATGTTCGGGCATAGAGAGTGTTTGATATCAAGTACCATGGTGGATTGGTCTCGTGTGATGCATTTTTCGCAGAGTGGTTTGTGTTCGTGAGAGTTATGTTTTGGGTTTGGCAGTGTGAGTTGGATCATGATCCAATGTTTCATGGATGTCTCATGGGTGGCAGTGGTGTCAGTGGAACTTGTACATGTAGGCAATTTCTGTGGAGATCGAATCTTCAAGTCGTGTTTACCTCGTGTGACGATAGGTTTGGGATTTCAATTGCTGGGATATTTTTGCTGTTGTACGGTATCGCTGGGTTTGCATCAGAGATTGTTGATGATTGATGAGCTGGTGTTGGCTTGAGTTTTAGAGTTGAATCTCGGGGACAAGATTCCTTTAAGAGGGGGAGAGTTGTGAGACCCCGACCTGTTTCATTTTTGAAATGACTTAAGCGTAGATGGAAATGGAATTAACACTTGACCTCGGTGATGGTTTAGGTACATGTTTGGAACAATGCTTGGATGCTGGAAACGGCTTGAGAAAGCAGTCTAGTCGACTGAGGACGTCGATCCAGTTGCCTGACTAGACAGAGGGGTGATCCAGTCGACTGACTTGGTGAGTTCAGTTGACTGACCCGTGGCGGTGGGTGATTTTTGCCATTCCAGTAACCTCATCCAGTCGATTGGGTTAGGCATCCAGTCGACTGATGGGCCCGAGGCTCGATTTTTTCGTGCCTTTTCTCTAGATTTTGATGGGCCCAAGACTCGATTTTCAGCGATCTGACGGTAGATCTTTGATGTTGGTGCCGAGGGCTTCGTGTTCATCCGGATATAATCCCATTTTGTCGAGGTTCAATTTTTGAGATGTCGAGCTTTTGGCTCAACGAGGTAGGATCCTAAACTATGTTGTCTTTAAAGGGTGCTACATGCAATTATATACCTTTTCACTGGTGAAAAATGCATTAAATGTTGTTATCATGTTTAAACTTTGTTGTTAGATAAAAAGCATATTTTTGCGCTTTTTCTTGATTTATTACATGATTCGGATGCGTGGATATCCGTGATTTTCAAAAAGATGGTTTTGAAAATGGAGGATTTGTGAAACTCTTGAAAAATGTATTTTGGAGGTTTGGAGCTAACCCTCAGGGTTGAGTCTCAGGTTTTGTAACGTTTTGGTAGAAATGGAAAAAAACATTTTGAAAATGTTGTTTGATCTCCATGTGCGATGGATGATTTGGCGGTGGGCCATGTGGACCTTTATACATGTTGATGTATAGTGTTTTATGGTTTTTCGTAGTTAAGCTACGTGCTGGTTTTTAAATGATCCTACAGATGTGCAATGATAGTGTGTGTGGATGTGAGCCTATATTGCTCCTCGGTGGAAGTCCAGAAATTTGTGCAGAGTAGGTACCTTCGTGCCTTCGGGTTAATCCCCGTAAACGAGGTGGTAGGTGCTTAGTGGGCTCTTTTACCAAAATACGTGAGTTTGTAACCTTAATTAACGAATTAGGATTTTTAAAACTTAATTTCCATTCTACGTAAAAACGTATTTATTAAATACGTTTTCTGTACAAATGTAAAATAACAAAGGTTTTAGTTTTTAGAAAAATTGTTTAAACTTAAAACGTGTTTACTAAACACGTTTTTAGAAAGCGTGTTTAGTAAACACGCTTTATTATTTTTTTAAACAAAACGTTTTTACCGTATTAAACTTTTATACCGAAAATGTGTTTAATAAACACACTTTATTATTTTTGTATAGAAAACGTGGTTAACAAAAACGCTTTAAGTCATTTTACATAGAAAGCGTATTTAGTAAACACGTTTTTCAGTTACACTGAAAATGTGTTTAGGAAACACATTTAAGTCATTTTCATTAAGTAAGTCGTGTTTAGGAAACACGTATTTAATGTTTATACACTTCAAAACAAGATTTTTCCCTTTGCTTTTTATAAACTTCAAAACCCTTCTCTCCTCTCTTTACGCACTTCTGCCCCTTCACACCATACCAGCCTACCATCCAGCGCCTCTGTCTCTCCCGGACTAGGCATCCATCGAAACCACCATCAAATCCACACCGCCGATTGCCGTCTCTACCACCGCCGATCGTCGTCACTACCACTGGTAAGCTCTTTCTCTCTTTCTCTCCTCCACTGATGACTACTCTCTTCACTCTCTCAATTTCAAGGCACCCTCATTGTAAATCAACGATTGGGTTTGGCTGTTGCACGTTTTCAGTCATTCTTGCCAACTTTAAGCCTTAAAAATAGTTCCTGAGGGCACTAAAGTGTAGTTAGAAGTTCATAAATAATTTTGGATTGGAGGGTTGCAGTCAACGTGTGTACTCATTCGTCATTGAGAAGACCTTAAAACTGCTTAGAACTTATGCCCGATCAAAATGGTTGTCTACAGTTATTTGTATGAAATTACAGTTAGATCTTCGACCTATGTCACTGATACATACTATCAGAACAGTAAATATGTTTGAAGGAAAAATATTATATTGTTTGTATGAAATAAGGAAAGTGAATC
>JAULJZ010114156.1:0-11436 GCA_032270985.1 Heliamphora pulchella
CCTTTGAGTGAGTAAGTAAATCTCATTAAAGAAGAGTTCAAGAGAGATTAGAAGAAAATAGAGACTTGTTTTCATAGTATCTTCTTGAAATTGATATAGACTTGTGAATGTGCCCATAAACATTCAGATAGCTCAAGAGAAGATTTGAAACTTATAAAGACTTGGAATACACCCGTGAAGTATTCTAAATAGTGGAAATACTCAAGGGAGATTTTGAGGAGTGGATGTAGATTAGGATAAAGCCAAACCACTATAAATCCCCGGTGTCTAGTTCTTTTTCTCTATCCCTCATCTTTTAATATTTGCATTACTTATAAATTTACATATCTTGCTTTATTGTAATATTAAAAGGTTTCTGAAAAAAATTTTAAATTGCTATTTAATTTTTAAAAATCCAATTCACTCCCCCTCTTGAGTTGTCTAGATCTAACAATTCTTTTAGCACAAAAATACCCTAAAATAGATTAATTTATCAGTACCTTTTCAAAACATGCATAAAGAATACAGATAAATTTATCTGTCTTTTATTGAAAGCAGGTGTAAAGAACACAATTTATCTGTTTGCATTATCTGTTATGTATAAATAAGCAGACAGATAAATTTATCTGTTTGTTATTCAAAATAGATAAATTTATCTATTTACAGTGTATTTTCGGAAGAAATAACGTAATTGGATCTTACGTATTAAAATTTTTCTTTATGGACCTTCTTGTTAAAACTTATTTTTTTGAACTTTTGACTGAATTTTTCAAAAATCAAATCGAAACTCAAAATTTTAGAATATTCTATTTAAACTGTCGCCACTTTTAAAATATAATAATACTCTTTATTCATAACTTATTTGCTAACACTACTAATAGTATATAATTGTTAATATCAAATATATAAAAGGATAAAATTGTCCACTTTGAACAAAAAATAAAAAAATTAACTTTTTATTCAGACAATTAATTTAAAAAAAATTAATTTAAATAATAAGTTACCAAACAACTTACTTTAAATTCAATTTGACTTTATAATTAAAAATATAAAAAAAAACTAACTTTTTAAGAAATTTGTGGGTCGAAATGTCAAGCTTTCATGCCGATGGCTGTGTGGAGTTGAATCGTATTTAGTGATTTGATCAAGAACTGCTCCATCAACCTTTTTTTGGTTGACTTTTACATACCCACTTGTGGGCAGCTATTGATTACCTTCATAATTTTTAGATGGATTTTTTTAAGAGAAAATAAAATAATATTAAAATAAATGAAATATATTTAAAACTCGTTTAAATTTCACATTATTATTTTATTTTCTTTTACTTTGCATTTTACATTTTTCTTTCATAAATTACACAATTTGTACAAAATTTGAATATTGATATAAAAGTAAAGAGAACTGCTGGTCAACCGATTCATTGAGTAGAATAATTATTGGATAGTTTTAGAGTACCATATTACATTGTTTATATAGTCTTTTTATTTAATATTGTAGTAAAAAATACTAGCGACTCGGCACATATAATGCGTGTGTACATTAAGTAAAATAAAATTTAAGTAATTAAAGAAAATAAAATAATAAAATGATGTTTTAAGGTAATGGAGAAAAATCTGAAAAGATATTTTAGTCAAACATCAAAAGTTCATACAGCTTTAAAAAAGATAATACAAAGTAGGCGCTCTCCTTTAATAATATTATAGATTTAGAAGGGATATTATGAATTAAATGGGAAAATAATGCAGCAAAAAACACAAGCACACACACATACACGATATTTAGATGGGATAATAATGCAGCAAAAACACACACACACACACACTAAATATTGGGCCCATCCGTTGCTATGTTAAAAGCTAGCTTTTTTATTTTTTTAATTAAAAAATTAAATTAAATTTAAAATAGATTGTTTGGTAACTTAACTTTTAACTTAGTTTTTTTGAAGTTAATTGTTTGAGTAAAAAACTATTTTTTTTTGTTTTTTGTTCAAATTTAATAATTTTATTTTTTTATATATTTGATATTAATAATTACATTTAGTTGATAGTGGTAGCAAATAAGTTATAAATAAGCGATATTCTTGTATTTCAAAAGTGATAGAAGTTTGAATAAAATATTTTGAAAGTTTGTGTTTTGATTTCATTTTTTAATTTTTTAATTTTTTTTTGACTAAATTGGTAATCTTAATTTTTTGACATTTTTAGTCAAAAAGCCAAAAAAATAAAAATTGCCAATAAGAGCCAATTATAAATTAAAATACACGCAAAAAGAAGAATTATATACTCTAATGCAAACCAAATAAATAGCCTCGATTTAGGAATAAAGAAAAATATCACCTTTACTTTCGAAATATATATTTTGCCCTTCGTTTGGCTATCGGTTTTAAGTCGATTTAAAGTCAATTTTTTATTTTTTAATTTAAAGTTTGAAAAGTTAAAAAATTTTATTTTTCAAACCTTACCTTTTAACCTATTTGCTTTTAAGTTTTTTTGATTTTCTCATAATAATTTTTAATCTTACACTTCTATATGTAAAATTAAACAAATTCCAACTAAATAATCATACCCCAGTGCACGTTTATTCAACAATTCGGTCAATTTATGCAAATTTTTTCGGTAGTTCGAAAAGTCTATAAAAATGGCTGTTATAAAAGTTGTTGTATATAAATTTTTTTTTTTTGTTGTTGGTGATATTTTTACTTTTAATTTACTGGTTTTGAGCTTTTGTAAAAATTGTTGCATTTTCTCGTCTTATTAGAGTTGTATTGTTGATCCCTCGGTTAAAGTCATTTTGGTCATTACGACTAGACAATAATAATAAAAACTTGCCGAATTATTATACTATTATTAATAAAACATGTGTTTGACATCAAAGCTCATTTAGGCTTGAAGGACAACATAGAAATTTCACATTGAGTTTATTTGAATTTTTTTGATGGTTTAAAAGTCACTATTTTTTTAACCAAACGAATTTTTTAACTTTTTAGCTTAAGGTGGTTTAAAGTCAAAAAATCGATTTAAAGCAAAGTTGCCAAACGAACTCTTAATAGATAAACTTTTAGAGTTTGATCAAACAATGCGCAACCTACTTTATTTGTGTACCTAATAAATAAAATATTTTTAAAATTTATAAATAGAAATTATGTTTAAGGCACATATATAATAGTATAAATCATCAAGAGCATTATAAATTCGGCAAACTCATCAATTGAGAGGCCTTTGGTGACAAATGACAATCATGTTTGGGAAAGTTTCAACTTCTGTTTATTATACTAAGATCTTAAAGAGATAATAGACAGTTTTTTGTCCTTTTTTTGTTGTTGTTTTGTTTTGTTTAGTTTTGTGTGTGTGTGTGTGTGTGTGTGTGTGTGTGTGTGTGTGTGTGGAGCAAAATAAATAACAAAGTTTGCTAGATTTAAATAAATAATTCGTATATTTTACATAGCTAACAAAGAATTAATTAATATTTTGTCATAATTTTGAATATATATATGTCATAATTTTGAATATATATATATATTTCATATTCTCAAGCAGCATGGCTCGTAAATTAATTAATATTTGACAAAAAGAGGTTTGAATTCATGAGCCTTATGTTGATTAATTGTATACAATGAACTCAATCGGGAGGTCCTAAGAAAGTAGAACGCGTTTTTTCCACGTTATAGGCGAAGAAAATTTCGTTGTTGAATGATAAAAAAAAATAGCTCTTGCATGTTAGGGATAATTGCTTATTTATTTATTTTGTGTTATTTATTTTTATTTTTAATAAATTTTTTTATCGTTTATTTGAACTATTCTATTTTTTTGACTCATCTTATTGAGACGAACTGAAAAAGTAATTTTTTTAATTAAAATATAAAAAATTTTAAAAAGACAAAAGTAAGTTAATAAGCTAAATTTAATATTACTTATTTTTATCTTTAGTTAATTTTTTCATATTTTCGTTAAATTTTTTTTCTTTTTCGATTCATCTTGCAATTCATCTCACCAAGATGATTCGAACAAATTAAAAAAAAATAGTAAAAAGATAAAAAAAAAGTCAAAAATAAGCAAAGGAGTATTTGGGCTAAATGTCACGAATTTTGCTTATTTTTATCTTTTCTGAACTTTTTTATCTTTTGACTAAATTTTTTATTTTTTCGAATCATCTCCATGAAATGAACTCAAAAAGTAAAAAATTTTGATTGAAAGATAAAAAAAAATTCCACTAAAGACGAAAATAAGCAATATAAAGCTTGACTTTTTGGCTTATTTCAGCTTATTATTTGTTTTTTTTTTTGAACTTTTATATTTTGATCGAAAGTTTTTACTTTTTCGACTCAGCTTGACGAGAAGAGTCTAAAAGTATAATAGTTTGACTAAATGATTAAAAAAAATGCACTAAAAATAAAAATATCAAATACCAAATAAACAAATAAATAATTATCCCAAATAGGACCAAAATCTACAAAATTTAGCTCAAACAGGGCGGAGTTTATCCGTACATTGCATATATATATATATATATATGAAATAGTTGAAGCTATTAGATTTGCTGGGAAAACAATCAAATGAGCCCTTTTTCGTAATAAAACACATATATAGAAGGGCCAAAGTCCACCCCACCCCCACTTTTTGTTTTAATATATAGATGGGACAGAGGCCAAACTTGACCTTTTATGGCCCGCCCAATGTTGGGTTTTGGTTATTTATAATCTTATTATTGTACATTTTATAGATATGATAGATTATTTCTTTTATTTGTGGATGTAAAGTTGTAAACAAATCGCGCCAAATTTGCATGATTTTTTTTTTAGTGCGTTTATGATTGTATTTCTGTTAGCATTTAGAGATTAATTAATTAAATCCCAACAAATAGTATCAGAGCCGGCGATTGATGATTCGTAGCCGTGCTGAGTAATCAAAGTAAGGCATATTATTGGGTGTTTGAATCTTAATTAAATTATACGGACCTATATAATTATGTTTTGATTTATATATATTTAAGTTAGAGTAGAGTTATAAGCTCACAAGGAATCTAATGTGATATAAGATTTTATTTATTTAAAAAATATATAATTAAAATTAAAATGTATTATTTATTATTTTTAATTAATTATTATAATTCCTACTAATTATTTACTATTAAAAGTTTAATGCTTAAACATTAGGCAGGTTGCATACTTAGGTACAATAGATGATTCAATTTTGGTTTTTTAGCAATTAATTGCATCAATTATGAAATGCCTAAACCAATTAAATGGTATCGAGTTGAACTGATTCTATTATAATGGTTTGGCTTGATTTAATGGTAATTTAGATTAATTTCAAAGTGCAAAAAAAAGCCAAATTAATACTAAAATAATAAACATGTCACGAACCAAGCTATTCATAAAATAATAAAAAAATCATATGATAGTAAAAGATATCACATTAGAAACTCAATGTCTCTTCTCTCTTAATGTACACATCTCTAAACTTTCTCCTCCCAAGACAATAAGCTAACAAGCCATTAAATGGAGTTTTAAAAAAATCAACATTAAATTATTATCATCAATTATGTTGAATTTTCAACAGAATAATATTAACAGTAATAAATTTAATTTCTTTATATTAATGGTATTATGAATGGACTATTAATAACCTCAAAACATAAAATAATAATTACAAAAATAATTTTTATTTAAAACTCTAATAAATATAATTGAAATGATTCCTCATTTAAGAGCGCAAATAAATTATAATATAAAACCATAATAGAAATAATATAACTCGTGGCTATATTAAATTACAATATAACGCTATAAATTCTGTAACTATGAAATAATAAAATAATAAAATATTTATTTTATTTCTATTAATAACCTTCAAAAGATCGGAGCACAGTTTACTAAAGTAGTAATGTTATTGTATTCTCAAAGTGAAAAGGAAGTTAATTAACCCAGTTTAGGGGTGTTGAGAAACAAGAAACTAGTAAAGTTATGGTTGCAATCCAAAATAATAATAATAATAATAATAATAATAATAATAAAACTAATTATAATGGAAGGTCTTGAACTTTAGACAAAAAAAAAAAAAACCAATATTTACCCCTTGTAGGACATCACCTAAAATCATAACAAATTGCCAACTTAAATACATACATTTATTTTATATCTAAATTATGGGCCTAAATTTAGACCAAGAGTGGAGAATTTTAGGCACGCGTACCCTGACGTCGGCTTAGTGTTTATACACGTATTCATGGCAAAAAGTTATTAAAAAGCATTAATTATTAAAAATCTTAAAGCTGACTATTGTTTAACATATACATATTTGATTCACTAGCAAACTTGGTGACGATTTTCCTCAAATTATTGGATTGGATTTGGATAAAAATGGCAAATAATTAAATAACTGTAGGTATACGCAACAAAAAAAAGTCTTTGGTTGGACCTTTTGGGAGCCTAGTTGAGATGTGGGCGTGCTTCGTTCCTTGGGATTTAGTAGAGACAGATATGGTTATGGATAAGGGCAAGTCCAGTGGACCCATCTTACTTTTAAGTGAAATGACTTCAATACTCCTATTGAACTCCTAGACATAATTGTTAATACCGCACGGTATCAAAACTAATATATATCGATCACTTCATCTAAGTGAAATGACTTTAATGCCCCTATGGTACATATCGATTTGGACCAAAACTAATACACTAATTACTTAATTTTGTTCTAATCAAAATATCAGCCTGTACCTGTCTATACCGGATGTACCGGCCGATATCAACCTGTACCGAAAAATATCGAATACGTGCCAAACCTTAATTAATTCTTTTTAAAAAACATTTGTTACTTACTTTCTTTTTAAAATTACTTAGTTTCGTTCTAATCAAAATATCAGCCTGTACCTGTCTATTCCGGATGTACCGGGCGATATCAACCTGTACCGAAGAATATCGAATGCGTGCCAAATCTTAATTAATTCTTTTAAAAAACATTTGTTATTTACTTTTTTTTTAAATTACTTAGTTTCGTTCTAATCAAAATATCAGTCTGTACCTGTTTATACCGGATGTACCGGGCGATATCAACCTGTACCGAAAATATCGAATACGTGGCAAACCTTAATTAATTCTTTTACAAAACATTTGTTACTTACTTTTTTTTTTTAAAATTACTTAGTTTCGTTCTAATCAAAATATCAGCCTGTACCTGTCTATACTGGATGTACCGGGCGATATCAACCTGTACCGAGAAATATCGAATACGTGCCAAACCTTAATTAATTCTTTTAAAAAACATTTGTTACTTACTTTTTTTTTTGTTTCTACAATTTATTTTTATTTTTATACTGAATTTCAAGTTTCAAATACAGTATAAATGGAGAGTTGGTCAATGTTAAGTCATTATTAAAAAGTTTAAATGTTAAATATATATTGCTTTAAAATTAGTTATTTCATTATAAATCAGTCCACTTATTTCACGCTAGAATAAGATGTAAGGAGAAAATACAAAAAAATTATATCAATCAAGGTGAGACAACAATGTTTTTTTTATTTTTTTATTTTTAATTGGCGATTACCATGGGGACGATCGAAACTATGAGGAAATATCTATATTTTCTAAATCGTTATCAAGGTGAGACAATAATGTTTTTTTTAATCGGCTGTTTGAAAGTGGTAACCCAAAAAAAAAAATGTAGTAAAGAACATATAATGAAAGAAGAAAGAATATATCAAAAAATAAAATAAAACACAAATAACACACAAATGAAAGGAAAATGGGGAAAAAACGATAATATATATATATATATATATATATATATCTACCAGCCTATATAATTACTTAAGAAATAATTACTTAATTTTCTACCTATGAAATTTCTTATTTGTGCTATAAACCGAACCTATTAAATAATACCAAACCGTACCCAAAACATTAGACATGTACCGGTCCATATTTTAAAAAAAAAATTTCACATATTTTTTTGTCTCTCATTTTCTCTTTTTTTTTTAACACTTTAAAAGAATTTTTAAAACTAATCAATATTAATTTATTATAAAAATTTATAAACTTTTAAGTTAGCTAATTCATTATAAATAATAAAATTAAAAATTAATTAAGTGTAATTAATTAAAATATTATTATTGAATAATATTTTTAAATATATATATATATATAATATTTTATAGCGATAATCTAAAATGATTCCCGATATTTTACCGGTATCCGTACCAATGAAAAAAATTAGTATTATGTTCAATACAGTATTCAAAATCATGAGCAGAACTCAAGTAATTTAGTCTTTTTATACAATATAAGATTATTGAGCCGATAATAATAATAATAATAATAATATGTGCATGCTTGATTAATTTGTATAAGAAGCCGATATCAAATAAACTTTTGAGGACGACCTAATTCTAGTTGTTTTCAGCCAAAAAAGTCTTTGAACAAAGAAAAACAGTAGCCATTATCTAGAAGCAAAAACTACTACATGCATGCATGCAAGAGGTAAAAGACACTTTCTAATTACAAAAGTTTTTATGAAATTTTAGTCGCAAGTTGTGATAATAAAAGATTTAAAATGTTGATTACAAATAGGTTGGTCCCTTTAGTAGGTTCAAAAGTGCACAGTGCTGATGAAATCAAATTACGTCGCATTATATGATTGTTTGAAATATTGAAAATTTCAAAAAGTGCAACGGAAATATTTTGCTGTAAAGGTTTTACCATAGATGGACCAAAGGAAAGCAACTGTCCAAAAAGTACAATGAAAATATGTTATTGTAAAAGTTTTACCATAGATGGACCTAAGGGGAGGTGGATGGGACGGTCGTCTCCCTTAAATTTTAAAAAAACTCATTAATATAATACTATTAGTTTAAAATATATTTTAAAATTATATAAGTTTGTCTTTTTAAATTTTTTTTAAAAACTTAATATATATTTATTTTAAAAACTTATAAGACAATTTATTTTATCTAAATTAAAATCATACGTCCATCTCTGATTTTTATCATTTTCGAAACAAAGTTGCACGCGTCAAACAATCTCTACAAGATGTCTAATGAATATTTTGACTTTTGCACTATATACATGATTAATTTAAGCTATTGTGAAAGTTCTTTTTTATTTTTGTTAATCCACAAACTTTAATTTATTAAGCGCCCTTCGTAAATAGAATTTTCATACAAATTTGAGCCATTTAGAATGTAGGGATTGTTTGGAAATTTTTAATCTCTTTTGTGCTAAAATCTGGAGAAAATCAAAAAATAAAAAAGAAAAATTGGTGGACTATTTAACTTTAATTTTTAGGTTACATTAAAATTAGGTATTAAAAAGTAGAGTTAATTAAATTTTAGTCTCATTTTTGAAATATGTAAGAGTTTTAGTCCCATCTGTTTTTTTGTATTGGGTTTAATTTTTTTATTCAAATTTTATAATTTTTTAGTCCAATATGTCCTTTAGCAACTGGTGCCTCATTTTCATTTTAAATGTCTTGATTATATGATGCATTATCCTATATAGAAATCGGTGATATTTTTTTGCATTTAATTCCACTGATTCTAGGATGCATATTAATCATATGATCATCTTGACTCATCACTTTATTTATGAAAAATATTATATTCCCTTTGATTTTAGGTATCAGTTTCACAAATGTTGATTTGTATAATATCTTGCAATTTAATTAGGCAGATATATTTTTTTTATTTAGAGAATATTTTTAAACGCAGGCAACAAAATTCGTCAAAACTCTTTAAAATTCAGAAATAGCAAACGATTTAGTTGAAAACTGAAAATCAACTAATTTTCCTGACTTAGAATAGAATTTAACACATTTTTCAATTTGTTCATTACTATTTCGTTGTGCTCAAAGTATTATTCGCATTTACAATTCGAAGGTTTTTCAGATTTTTACTGGTATGTATATGTTGTTGTTAGATTGAATTATTTTGATTTTGATTTCTTTGTTTTAAAAATGTAAAATTGTCTATTTGTGGATATAAAATTAATTATTTTTTTAACATTTTTTTTCGATTTGTAGATATGAAATCAATTTTTCTCGAATGATTCAGTCTCCATGTTTTGAATGTAGTTCATATTTGTTTTTTTTTGGAACGTTTTATGTTTTTGTGGCTTCATGTATTCAATGTAGTTCATATTGGTTTTATATATTTTTAATTAGTTTATGTTTCATATGTTTGGTAGTTGATATAATATTTTTAGCACTCCTACAAAATTTCATAATTTGAACTCAAAAGATAAATGTATTAGTTGCAATAACAGTGTAAGCTACAGATTCAGACAACAAATGATATATTTATCAGTTGTTCCGATAGTGTAATTTTCAGAATACATATTCAATCGATACAGTTATCAGTTCACATAATAATGCACTTTTTTAAGTCTGTATTCTACTAAGACATTTATCAATTGTTCAAGCAGTGCAATTTTTAAAATACATATTCAACTGATACATTTATCATTTTAAATAACAGTGCACTTTTCTGTCTGTATTCTACTGATGCATTTATTAGTTGTACTAAAAGTGATACGTTGAAACAATAGTGCAATTTTCAGAATACATCTCATGATTTAATATTATATTTTTGCGACGTCAATGATAAAGACGACGACGATGGAAGATGAAGACAGCAATTGAGTTAGGATTGTGGTGATTATGACACGAAATTTTGTAAATAGATTTTTGAAAATATTTGGATGAGATTTGTGGGACAAAAATTTTTATTCCCGTTTAGAAAGGAATTTGGTTAAAAAATTTTAAAAAAATATGATTTAAGGGTATTTTAAGAAATTAAAATTGAGACAGAAATAATCTTAATAAAAAAAATTAAATGAAACTAGAACTAATTTTACTATAAAAAAGAGGACCTAATCCTAAATTAGGGGGCATGAAGAATTAATACATTACCAGGATTTATGGGCTATTTAACTTTAATTTTGACTTTGAAACCAATGGTCTATTCCTTCACGGTGGGTTCAATTATATCCGCGTTCGAGAAGAAAACCCGATGTGATGGATAATGGGTGTTTTTTAGATAATTGGATTAAAAAAAGAATATTATGTGATATTTACTGCTCTAATATTTTGCTTCTGAAATTGGTAATTTTGGATTTAACTCTGGTTTGATTCTAGCTTAAAGTTGAAATTTGTTGAAATTTTGTAAATTTATTGAACATTGAATTTCAGAATTTAATAGCAGAATTCAATTGCAATTGAATTAACCATTCAATTAACAATTGAATCCGAAAAATTAATGCCATTCATGGTTATTGATTCTCTTGAAACCCTTTCGATGATGGAAGACCTATATATGTTGTCATCCCACAGAGGAAGATATACATAGAAAAACAGACAAAGCAAAGGTTACAGGAAAGACAGTAGAGGTGAGAAATGAGATATACAACTCAGATTATATTGCAAGCTGTAAGAGAGAGAAAGACAGACGGAGTACGTTCGTAGCCGATC
>JAULJZ010114187.1:0-11435 GCA_032270985.1 Heliamphora pulchella
CCCCTTGATTGATCGGTCCCCTTTCAACGCCATTATTCTTAAAATTTTTCAGTCAATTGATATAATTATGCATATATACATATATATTAGCATCATTTATTATTTTAATTTTTTTTATATTATTATTATATATATATATATATATATATATATTTCTTCCGGAATATTACAGTGCTTTATACGTGTTTTAAAAAGACACATTATTCTTTATACAGATAAATTTATCTGTATGCTTATTTATACAAGACAGATAAATTTATCTGTGTACTTTATACATGTTTTGAAAATATACAGATAAATTTATTTATTTTAGGGCCCAATTGGACATCACACGTTAAAACTAGATCTTGTGCGTTAATTTTTTTTATAGTGGATGAAAAATAAAATTGACACTATTTTAAGAATTTAAGACTAATTTTTTATTGTTCTTATTAGGAAATTGATTTTGTGGTAGTTGTCTTTGTCATTTTTTTAGAATCGCACACCTATAACAGTCACTTAGGGTTGTTTCAGTATAAAAATAATGTATAGAATTTAATAGAATATTAATATTAAGTGGAGATTTATCTCTAAACAAGTATACTAAATGAGATTCGGCTCCAAAGTTCTCTAAAAGTTATGATATTTTTTAAAAATATAAAATTCTTTTATGTAGAAAAAATAAAAGGTTAAAAAGTTAAAAATCTCCAAATAAGACTTTTTAGTTTTTTGTTTTTGTTTTAAGTCATAAGGTAAAAAATCGTGCTTTAAGCTCTTTATTAAACGAAACCTTAAAAGGAGACTTTTTTTTATAAAAAAGAATCTAATTGCTATTTTTTATTATTTTTAAAATGTTATTATACGAAGTAAAAATAATACACTTGATAAAAATATCCACTCTCTTTTGAAAAAGTAAAAATTTGTTGATATTTTGAAAAAAATTTATTTAAAAGATACAGATTAAATTAAATAATTTAATAAAAAATAAAAAACACATCAAAAAGTTACCTCAATTATCAAACAATTCATTTTTTTTAAGCTTCGCTTTTTTGTGAAAAAAGAAAAAGGAAAAAACACAAGAAGGTTGACAGGTCAAAAAAATAACTGTACCTCAAAAAGTTGCGGGAAGAATTTTATTCTAAATGTAACGTTAATGATCCCTGTTTGGGATCAATAAAAAAGTTAATTTTTTTAAAAAAATTTAATTTTTAAGTTGATTTGTTTGGGATGCTAATTTTGCATGATTTTTAAGACTACTTACAAAAAGTTAAATTTTTTTTCTTTTTTTTTCTTTTAACATCTACTTTTTAAAATTATTCAAAATACTCTTATTTTTTTTATTTTTTATTTTTTTTAAAAAAATTAAATTTCTTAAAAATTAAACTTAAAAACTATCACAAATAGGCTCTTACATTTAATTGTTTACTGTGTAAAGTATTTAAACCATTAACTTTAAATTTTAGAGTAGATCTTTTTGGTATTTTATATTTTAATACAATGAATGTTATACATTTGTTATAATTTTAAAAAATAATTTTACAATAGAAGTAGCGGTTGAAAGCACGGCATCAATTCATTCTACTTACAAAAAAAAAATTGATTTGGTGATCAAAATTTGAAATTTGGGAAATTTGCTCCTTCTAAAATTTTAATTTAATTTTTTTTTTATAGTTATTATCAATTTTAAAAAATTAATTCATGCGAGGTTACACACGAGAATTGAAGCTCTAAATATGCTAAGGTTTATACTAAGGTTTTTGAAGTCTAATGATATATTTTTAATTTGTTATCGTTGAGATTGTAGGTTCAAGTCGGATAGTTGGGATGATCCGTATTTTTTTTTCTTAAATTAATATATTGTAGATTTTTTTTGTGTAAAAAAAATTAATACTCTAAAAATTAATCGAGATACAAATAAATTAACTCAAATTTCTTAAGATATTAAAAAAGCGTAAAAGAAATATATATACAGCACATATATTAGGCCCTATTTGGGATAACTTTTAAGTTTGACTTTTAAAAAGTTTAATTTTTTTTAAAAAATTAAATAAAAAAAAGTGAGAGTATTTAAAATAATTTGAAAAAATAAATGTTAAAAAAAAATTTAACTTTTTTTATATTACCTTAAAAAACCGTACAAATTTGTTACGCCAAACAAATCAAACTGAGCGTTTTTGAAAAAGTTAGCTTTGTTATGATCCGCCTTCCATGAGTATGCCATAAAATAATTTCTCCACAAACAGGGCCTTGCGTGCTAAAAGCCTGAACGAACGTAGACATCGTAAGAGGGAGGGAGCAAGCGCCGAGCAAGGCCATGGATGCAAACAGCGGCGGCGAGGAATTCGCAGTGGGATGCATTCTCTCCATCAAAACCACGCTCGGCGACGAGTTCGAAGGCCAAGTCATCACCTTCGATCGACCCTCCAACATCCTCGTCCTTCATATCCTTTTCCCCCCTCATAAATACTTCTCTAATCTCTTTATATATACACACACCCTTCTTCTTCGTTGCTTAAACCCTAGAAAAACCGAAGCGTGATTATGATTTATACAGTCAAAATTTGAATCCTTTAACTTGTTTGTTTGATTGGCACAAGAGGGTCTCAAATCAGGGTCGGGACCGCGGCGGAACATACGACTATTGAAGGCAAATTATATAAAGGAGTTTTCATACTTGGGTCAAGCGGAAGACCCTCTCGATCTCAGAAATTGTTACCTTGATCTCAATACCCTCCAAGCTCGAGAAGAATCCGCCATTAGGTAAGGTCTACATGTATGACGCCAGGCCTATTTCCCAAATTCTGGCTATGTTTCATGATCTTTGTTACAAATCCTTGGATAGAATTTTCTGTTGAAAATCAGCTTATCAAATGAGGACAAACGTATAGAAAGTCCCTTATTTTAATCTACAATCGATTTAATAATGGATCTTAACATACTATCACGCTCCCTCCGCAGCCGACATTGTAGTAGGCCCACTCTATTGATACTGATCCGATTGTCGTCTTTTCCTTTTTGATGGCTTCATTTACGTATTAGTATTCAACTTATTTGTATTGGACAACTTAACAAATTGTTTTATAATTCAATCCATAAGTCGTCCCCTCCGTGACTTCAACTGCAGAGCAGTAATTTATTCGATCACATATTTGAATCGAATCCCATATTTGACATGGTGGTTGTGCCGATACCAAATATTACAAACTCTTTCGTAGAACCACCCCTGAAAACCAACTTACAAGGGGAGGATGTGAGGGCGTCTAAGTGGTTTATAAACCCATAGAAGCTGTATTGATGGACAAGATTGTAACAATCTCTCTCTTTCAAAACGGTATTTTGAATTGCAGACAAGCAGAGATAGAAGCAGAGAGGATTGGCGTAGGTGTTACTGCTGAGGCCCAGATGATTTTTGACGCATTGTCTAAGACGTAAGTCCGTTACCCTTTTCCTGGTTTGTCATCATGTAGTACCAAATTGGTTTTTACAGGTCTTTTCCTCCTCTATGTTGCTAATTGATACTATTTATATAACTTGCCAAGATTTTTATCTTTTTTCCTAAGTATCAATTTTTTCCAGTAATTGTGTCAATAGTTAGTCTATATAAAGTGGTGTTGTTTACAGACTACAGAGGGATGGAGTTAAAATCAACATAGTAGATCGAAGAGCGATGAGGCATAATCCAAGAACCAGAACCCTTAACATTATATAACAACTAAATTGTTGGTCTTTGTTGGTGTGGTCCAAAACTTTCTCATTGAATCTCTATGAAGTATTAACTTACTGTGATTCGTTTGCCTCTAACTTTGACTATAGGTTATTCCCATTCTTGCACTCGACATATTTGAAGCATGACTGATCTTTCGGGTAAATTAAACGCCGTTCTTGCACTTTATACTCAATATCACTGTGCACCTTTTACTTTTAAGTGGTACAATATATTCCTCACAATTTAGGTCAAGTGCCAATGTCCCCCTTCTGTCCATTCCCATTTAGAAAATTAACGGAATTTAGCCACGTGACAATCACATGACTATGTAGATTGACCTCATTATCCTCACATATATAATTTGTTAAGTATTTTGAGTTATTGAGTCAATAAATCAATTAACTCATTAATATATCTCTCTAACCTACCTCGTCCGCTGCCTTCCCCAGCCACTCTCTACCACTTCCCACAAATGGCAGCTGTTGCCCATTCCACCTCACAGTTCACCACGGAACTACCAGCTGCTCTCTATCACCATTGAAATCCAGCCCACATCTCCCTCTCCAGTTCTATAGCATCCATTCTTACTGAGGGCCTAAAATGTTCAAGAATGATGATGAAATGTTTCTCAGAAGTGCTCCAGGAATGATGCAACAAAATGATTTTTTGAAAATGCCAAAGTCAATAGGTCAGAACAAAAAATCAGGTTAAGCTCTAATTAACGTATGCCTATATTTTTTATTTTTATCCATTCACTTTTGATACTACGAAGAGCACTCCAGGATTGAATTAAAGCTAACATCTGTGAGTTTTCCTAAAAAACATTTTCCATCATGTTCCCTTAAAGGGGGCCAGAGTACCTAAAGATTTGTTTACATCCAAATATCTGGATTTTTGTAAGGATAAAGTTGATGCCTTTCTCAATAATATCCTGGGGATTCGAGGATTTGAGAAGTGTGAAAAAGGAAGAAGGCAGAGGTGTGGTAGAATTACGAGAGAAAGGAGGAAGTCACGTGCAGTGGGAAAAGAGATGGCGTGCAGTGGGTAAGGGGGTGGCTTGCGGTGGTGGTTGGAGTCGGAGATCAGATTGCTGGTGGACAGGGAAGGGATGGGGAGCTCCTAATTGCAACTACCTTCATGCATTGTGTAGTTTGTACTTTAAGCAAAAGTATTTGTACTTTTCAAAGAATAGAGTTTATTGAGAGTAGAAGTGCATGCCCCAAAAGCAGGTTTGTTGATGAGGGGGTGAAATCTCTCTATTACCCTCAAAATAAGCCATGTGCCCATCACATAATCATTTTTCGCCGTTGTTTGTAAACCGAGATGGATGGAAGAGGAACATTGGCACTTGACTGGAAGGGGAATATTGGCGGAGTAGATTGTAACAATCAAAAGTGAAAGGTGAAAAGTGGCATTGGGTGTAAAGTGTAGGGGTGTAAAAATGTAATTTTCGCTCTCTTTTTTTAAACTTTCGTTTGGATTGAGGGTAGAGAGAGTGAAGAGAAATGTTAATTACGATGTAAAGAAAGGGAAGAGAAGGGAAATGATGGAAGCTATCACTCTTCTTGTTTGGTTATTCAAGAGAAAAATGAGAGTGTTATTTCTTTTCTCTTATTTGTCTTATAATAATTAATAAAAAGAAGAGAGGTGTTTAATACTTATTTATTTTTATAATCTTTTCATATTAATTGAAATTATTACTTTTAATATAAACATAAAATACTATAATTGACATTATAAAAATAACTGTATCCGTTTCTTCACTTCCCCTCCATTTCCTCCCAATTTTAGAGAGATAGGGAACCTATTAAAAGTGGTTCCTTTTTTTCCTTCACTTCACTTTCATCTGCTTTTCTTTCCCTTCTAAAAAATAATCCTATCAACATTACAACTAATTTTTTCTTTTCAAATCTTTCACTTCCCATCCAAACCCTTCAATCCAAACGAAGGCTTATACCCGCACATTGACCACACAGCACTTGGTTCATTCTTAGTGGAAGAGACCATGGTTTAGTTCATTTTACTAGTTCATCTGAAGCAGTATCTGGCAGATCAACTTTATGAGAAGATGCAGGGCAAAGCACTTAATAACTTGATTCAGTTGTGCAATAGGACTTTTCATACAAGAAATTGAAATTGTCAAATATTCTTGAAGTTGATGTCCTCAATCCTTGGTGCTAAATAATTTGTGGTGGAGTTACTATGGACCTATTTACGCCCCAAATAACCACCCAATGAAGAAAGGCCACGTGGCGCTCCGTCCAATGAAATATAAGAAGGGTTGTGGGTCCGTTGTTCGCGTGGAGATCCAAAATTTGAATTTAAAAGGACTAAAAATGTAGCAGGATTTGGTCAGGCAAGAATCAAAGGGAAGGTTGTTAATAACTTGATCGTTTGTGCTATCGGACATTTCATACAAGTAATTGAAACTGTCAAATATTTTTGAAGTTGACGTTCCTCAATCCTTGGTGCTAAACAATGTGTGGCGGGGGTGATTATGCACCTATTTATGCCCCAAACTGGCCACCCAATGAAGGCAGGCCACGTGGCACTCATGTCCGGTGAAGTATAACAAAGGTTATGGGTGGGTTAACGACGTGGAAATCCAAAATACTAAAGTCTAGCTCAATTTTGTCAGGTAAGAATCAAGGGAAAGTTGTTACGCATGGGTATCTCTCTTTCTCACTCCATAACTGCCAGGCAAATAATCTTGGGAGATTAATTGGGTGGTTCTCACATGACACATGGCACTGTCGGAAGCTATCCCGATAAATTAAGATGCTATTTTAATTTTTGAATATATTTCCTGCTCCAATCATGAAAGGGTTGGTGCCCACAAAATAGGAAGTGTGACACTTGACATTTTTCGGAGGCCCAGGCAAAAATATGGGTTAACTAGAAGGACTCTATGCGATCTTCTTTCATGACAGACACGGATATAAAATGGTGTTCATGGGGCTGAAGGCAGTGAGCAACATGGGACACATGGCACCTGGACAGAGCAAGAACATGACAGATCAGGTCTGAAAGATTGAAACCATCTGCACCAACAGCTATAAATAGGAGAATTTAAGGCATTGCAAGGTTCTACACCACAGTAATTCAATAGCTCCATTTTTTCCCCCACATTACCTGATACTTTAGTCGATTTCAATTCCATGTTTCTGGTCATTTCGTAGTTTCACAAGCTCTAATGGTCTAATTTTCTATTTTATATTCCAACAATACTATCTTCAATTCATAGTTGTAATCCTTTTTCCTTTTTTCCTAGAAAGTTTTCACACCCCAAATGATCAGGAATCTTTGTTTCTTTAATTTTCAAATTTCCATTTCAATGCTCTTATGTACTTAGCGCGCTAAGCTGCATCACTTTTCAATCAATTTAGCTTAGCCTTGATATTTGCAGGCATTTTCAACTATTTCCAGTTCTGTTTTTCAATCCGTGTTCATTACTGTTCATCAATGGAAATATGTTTTCTTTACTTTGTCTGAATGGCCTTTGCCTTACACCCTTTCACCACTATTTACTTTTCACGTTATTGCCTAGTAAATCAGTGAATTCTCTTCGTTGAGGCAGAAGAATAACCTGTAGCTTGCCCTAGGCTACACAGTTCTCTTGATTAGAATTTAGAAGTTAGATCTTTACCACACCTCACACTTGAATTGAATTCGGTTCTCACACATTCACAATCATCCCAGGTGTTTTTCTTAGTGAGGAATGACACCACAACTTATTATGGGCATTGGGTGACAATTATAGCTTTTAACCCTGCAATAGTATGTGGAAAGGGCATAATAATATATTGAGCTCCCATATTTTTCTGAAATTTACGTTTGAATTCCATACACTTTGAAAATGTATGAATTAAACTTTAATGGGACGGTTATGTCAAAATGTGTGCTTCATAGTCGTCTAAAGAAGTAGAGTTTCTCTGTTTAAAGAGTTTGTGCATGGCTTTGGGAGGCGAACCCCAATTTTGGTGGACTTAAGCAGCATAAAACCAGTGGGGTTGATCATAGCATTCGGCATAATTATGATATCAGTTGCTAAGCAATGTTTTTCTGCAATTGATATCACTGGCCTGTGAGCAGGCTTCCAGTGCATTGGGACAAGACGGTCATAGTTGTGATGAATGTAGTGCGTGTTAGCAGTCCATATCTCCCTGAATCTGTAACTGGAGGAACCCCCGCTGCCAATGAGCGGGTGAGGAAAGTGGTAAGGTGCTCAATACCCGAATTTGATTATGATGAAAGTTTGATGAGCTAAATTACTTTTTATTTTTCCATGGCATTTAAATACTTTTTCCTCCTGCTATTCAGCTTGAGTTCGAAAGGAAGAGGTTACAAGCTCGTGGTAGTCAATGATGGTTTCAGCATTGCATAGTGAGACTTCTGGGAGGTATTTGGCTGTGTTGATTGTACGCAAACTCATCCCAGAAAAATATGTTATTCATTGGCTGACATTTAATTTCTTACATATGTTATCGACTATTATTTCTTTGTATTGCCTCTTATATATGACACTAGTTAAATGTTTGAAAATTGCAAACTATTTAGCTGTTCTTGCTATAATCGAGCTGAAGAAATCACCCATTCAAAGTGAATAAACATGTGAAAGCACAATGCTAAAGTGAACTTTGGAAGTTTTCACTTGCAAATAACAAAAACATTCCTATTGGACATATAAATTCCGGGCTATGTTTGGAGCTCTGGATAAGATTAGATCAAATTAACATTCCTGTTTCTAAGACTATCAGTAATTGAGTAATGAACATGGACGGTGAAACATGTGAAACCACAATGCTAAAGTGCATTCAGTGAGTTCAATATGAACATGGACAGTGCAACTAAAAACTCTTATGTGAGTAATATTTGTTTTTGACTAAGTACAAGCTGTAATAGTGAACACTTATGATATGGAGTTGGTCTAACATGAATTAAAGATGTTACATGTTCTATAATATGTCCTTAAGTTAAACAAAATAATTTTGTCCTCATAAGCAAAGGACGGGCAATTAACTAAAGTTTTTTAATAAAAGATCCAGCTAAATAATTTTGAATATGAATGTGTGCAACAAAATACTCAACATCAATTCTAATGGACATGTAATAATCATTAAATGATTGTGATGTAGATTCTCCAACATTATCTAGATGAATTGTCTTAATTGGATAATATGAAAATTGTGCTTATAATCTAATCATTTGATCAAACTAAACGCAATATTTAAAATAGAAAGCAAAAAAACATGAAACCCAATGATCTATATTGTTGTATAATATAATATAGAAGAAAATGTAGAAAAAAAATTTAACACCAACTTTTGACCGAATATAATAGAACTAATATACAAAGATATTCTTCTCTCCCTATTCTTATAGTTTTAATATGATAGCATTCACAACGTTGATAGTTAAAATTTAATAGACTTTTTTATTTTTATTTTTGATCCAGTAGAATGTAAAACGCCATTAATACAAAGTTTTGTATTATTCGATCATATGGTATTTACTATTTAAGAGCTTTTTAGTTAATTTTACAAAGCCTGATATTGTATTAATATTAATTTTTGTCAATATTAAATTTATAAAATATTTTTTTATCTCGAAGGATAATGTACATTGTTGTACTGTCTCTAAACAAATATTGTCATCAATCGTCTTTGATAATGCATCAAGATTCATAATTCTTCAAACAAGAATAATATATATGAAAAAATAATAATAAAATATTATGATAAAACAGAAATATTTATTAACATGATATTGAGAATTAAAATAAAATACAAACAACAATATTAATCGATGTGGTCATTTTCATCACGGATTAAATGATAGATTTTTCTGTTTGGATCATCAAAGAAATCATAAATATCAAGATGGATTATGTCTATAGGACCGTCGTGGTTTACAAAATGTGTTTTTATTTTTATTTTATTTTTTTTTTGTCTTTTAACGCTTGATAAAGATCTATCATATATTTGGGTATACGATAAGAATGTGACCAATACTTTTTCATGTCACATCTATAGCAAATATTGCTCTAATTTTGCAAATTGGAAGGTTAATTCCGCAAACTCTTTCTCTTTATATTTAGATGTTTTTATGTAGTTCCATTTGTAGTGGAATGACTTGTATGTTGGTTTTTGAATATAATTTTCATGATTTTGGATTTTTTTGGGGGTACACAACTCACACTGATTGTATTGGAGTGTGCAAATAATTCGTTAACTCGCACTAATTTGTTCGATTTATGTCTTGAGGTGCGGTAAGTAAAAAAAATAAAACTGATGAATTGATTATAAATTATACTTTTCAACTTGCTATTAATCTAATGTAATTCACCTAAAATATATACTACTAATTGTGTTATTATCTACTACGAATTCTAACTTTATATATATATATATATATATATATATATAGTTTTTAATGTATAAATAGTAAATTAGAGCATTTATGATTTTTATTAACACTATTATATATTGTGAATGTTGTTTCGATAAGATGTATTATTATTATTAGTAAATGACTATTATTATTATTTTATATGTATTTTACTTATGCTTGGTTTGTTAAGTATAACTTTTTTAAGAAAAATTGTAATAGATTTTCTTATTATTTTAAAATCTATTTTTGAAAAAATATCTTTAGGATTTTGTAACTTTTCAACTAGTTAAACTTCGAGTTAAAGTCATAAAAAAAAAGTTTTTACCTAACCTATTAGTTTTGATGCTCAGCATTTTAACAACAAATTTTAAAAAACTCTCTCACCAAATATAAATTGACTAAAAATTTTCTTTCAACTCATCTCTCACCATTCTTCCCACACAACCTTGTAAGGTATGTTTGTTTTTGAGAAAAAATAAGTTCCAATTGAACTAATTGTCCTAACTAAGTTCTTATTTTATGTTTGCTTATATTTTTTGTTTTTGAACTAATTTGGTGTGAGATAAAGAGGGAATGGATTAGAGAACGAAAGTGATTAACCTAAATAATAATTTTACCTTTTAATCTATTTTTGTAATATTTTTAGATTCTTTTGTTGTTAGTTTTTTAATCTAAAATCATTTTTTTTTACTTTGTAAATTTATTTTTGGTTTTTTATTTTTATTTTTTCATCTTTGCATAATCCATTTTTAATTTTTATTATTTTTTGGTCTTATTTGAGTTTTTTATTTTTTGATCTACTTTTGTTTTATTTGGTAACATTTAAATTATGTTTGCTTAATATACAGACAGCTACATATCTCATTGCCAAGTTATACAAAAATGGCAAAATTATTATTATGCCTGGTTGTTGTCTTTATTTTACAAATAAACGAGTGCATGAGTGTGTTTTGTATTTCGTGGACTCATGTAATTATATTTTAATTTATATGTATTTAGGATGGGATGAAATTATAAGCACACTAGTAATTCAATGTGATATAGAATTTTATAATCACATGTGGGTTAGGTTTTTAGAATTTGTTTATAAATAAAAATCTTATAATTCTAGTTGTTATAATACTGAGGGTATTAGGTAGGGTTGTTCAACAACCCGTCCAACCCGTCCAACCGCTCCGCATCTGCCCGCCCCACACAGACCCAAGCAAATTTAAAAGAAAGAGAATGGTGAGTTGGGCGGGTTGGGGATAAAATTCTGCGGGTCGGTTGGTGAGTCGGTTTCAAATCATCCAACCCGTCTAGGAACCGACCCGCACCGCACATGTTTTTTAGTTTTAAATTTTTAATTCCAGCACCTACT
>JAULJZ010114209.1:0-11435 GCA_032270985.1 Heliamphora pulchella
AATTTCGAATTCACTAATCGTGTGGATGATGAAAATACATCTGTGATTCATTGTCTATCAGTTCCTTGTTTATCAGTACTCGTTTGAGAGTCACCAACTCTCGTAGAACTCTCTGTCGACATTACAATTTATCAATCTCAAGGAACCACAAACAATCACACCAGCATGCAATAGAACCCAACCACAACTTTAATCAATCATAAATAGACCACTAAACATACCTTTGAACCATTTCCATAGACTCAAACAAACTATGGTAGCCTCAAGACCCTCAAAACAACAGCTAGGGTCCTCCTTTAGTGCTGTCAGACCAGCAGAGGTTGAATCAGAGAGGCGGGGGAGCCTTACACTTGTCGTTTGGCCAGTGGAAGATCATCTAGAGGGGCTAGAGTTTCCAGGAATGTAGCCGAGAGAGAAAAAGAGACAAAGAGAGGTGTGGCGAGAGAGATGGAGGGTCGGAAAGGGAGTGAGAGGGTCGGCAAGATGGAAAGAGAGGTGCGGCGAGGGAGAGAGGGGGTCAGTGAGTGGCAAAGAGGTGCGGCGAGGGAGAGAGAGAGAGGGTCGACGAGGGGTCGGAGAGGGTTTCGGGGGTCGGCAACAAAGAGAGAGGGTTGGCGGAAGGGTTTCGGAGATGTGGCTAGGGTTTTGGGGTGGTGGAGGTTAGGGTTTCATGGTGGCGGCAGTGAAGGCTGGGGTTTCATAGGTAGCTCTGATATCATGTTAAGTGAAATAGAGAAGAGAAGAATGAAAAACCCTACCAACTTAGTAGGCACACACTATTATTTAAAATAAAAGTAGAAAACATCATTACACCTATACACATACACACCCGATACATAATAATAATAATAACAATAAAAAACTAACACTAGCAATTTTGACTTTAAGTAAAAGTTACAAATATTTATTGCGGTTGTAAACTTAACTATGCAAGTAAAAAACTATAACCACAGCTGCGCTTGCTTGGTATTTTTTCTTTTTACTGAGTTATAAAGTAAAACCTAAAAGATAATTTTCAACAAAAACCATGGGTGGACTAAAGTCAATTCATATTCAATAAAAACAAGAATTTCCACTTCTCCATCCATACTCTAAACAAAGCAAATTGATTTTATCTCCACAGTTTTATCCTTAAATCCTTCAAAACTTTCTTCGTTTTGCTTATTTACTATCCTTCATGTTCTATGTGGTTGCTTCGGATTCTTCCATTGTTGTATTTTCTTTATTTGGGCTTTATGGTCCAGATGAACTCTTACTTTTGTTCTTGTAGCAAGCCGTAATTTCCATCCTTTAACTGCAGATTTACGGTGGGACTCGTGATGCTTTTTGGAGGGGAGAACGCAAACGACCATTGCAGGTGGTGCCGCTACCTCAGCTGCGTGCCTACCTCAAGATGGAACTGTAATAACTGATCAGCAAATTCTCAGCAGTATTTGAATTCTTATCTTCTGGTCCACCTTACTATCTGATTCCTTCCTTCTTCTATCCTGCATTGTTGATTTAATTCATTTGTATGCCTCTTCTTGTGTACGTTCATAGTTCAAAGTTTCTGTTTTTTTTTTTCCTTCTTTGTTGTCATCTAGGAGGTTTTGTTCCTGGAAATTACATGAGGGGTCTCTTCCCTTTTATGTATATTCATTTTTACAGCTATCCGAACTAAAAAAGAAATATGTTTTGACTAATACCTGATCATTTTATTGTCACTGACTATTACTTGACCCAATAAAAGAATGAAACTTAGCCTTTATTTTCTACTTCATTTTATGTATTTGCCTTCTGTCCTATGTTTACTTTCTTCCTCAAATCAATGACACAAGCTTAGCATTTGGTCTACAATTTTGAACATTCTATTTAACGGTTCCGTTTGTTTCAATGTAAAATATTTTATCTATTTTTCAGTGTTTGATCAGATGAGAATAACATAAAATATAAAAATATTTTACATCAAAAAGCTAAAAATAATTTATATATAGAAAAAGAGAGTAAGTTATTTTTTTGTGTCAATGAATGAAATGGTGGTAGTGTTGGTAGAAATGATGACAACAGTGGTGGGGTAGCAGTGGTAGTGGTTGGTGATGGTGGTGGCGGTGGTAGTAGATGGCAGTGGTGATGTGGATGGTGGTGGCGACAGTAGTGGTGGGCGAAGATTCGTGGTGGTGGAGGAGGCAGCAATGATAGTGTGGTGGTTAAGGTATCGACAATGGTGTGAAGGTGTTGGGGTAGTGGTAGAAATGGCAGTGGTATTTGTGAAGATGGTGTTGGTGGGACTGGCAACAGCTGTAGTAATGGGGCCGACAACAATGTGGAAATGATTGCGGTGGTAGTGACAACGATGCAGATGCTGGTAGTAGTTGTTATGATGGTGGTGCGGTATAGTGTTTGTGGTGGCATAAGTGGTGGTGAGGGGAGATGGTGGTTGTGGTAGTGGAGGTGGAGATGGTGGTGGTGGTAGTGAACTGTATTAAAATAGTAATGTATTTTAATTTAAAAATTTATAATTTTTTAAAAAATATAATTTTTATGTACCAACTAAACACCAAAAAATAAAAAAATATTAAAATATTTTTCAATAAAATTATTTTACCTAAAAAATATTTTTCATTGTACCATGTTTTTTGTCGAAAAGGTAGTTGAGTTGGTAATGAATCACACCTAAATAAGTAAAGATTTTATGTTTCACTGTTCTTAACTTACGGTAAGGGATTTTTTCATAAAGGATTATCCCGCTATTAAAAAAAAAAGTCTCTCAATTTACCTATTTTGCATTGTTTGGTTCGATGAAAATAACGTAAAATATTATCCATTAAATGATCGAAAATAATTTACATATAGAGAGAGAGAGAGAGAGCAAACCATTTTTGGTGTCAATGAATAAAATAGTAGTAACGATAGTATGGGTGGTGTAACATAACAATAATGACGGTGGCAATAATGATAGTGTAGGCAGCATGGGCAATAGTGGTGGGTGGTGATGGCGGTGGTAGTGGTGGGTGGTGATGGCGGTGGCAGTGGCAGTGATTATGATGGTGGTTCGGTATAGTTTTTGTAGTGGGGTGAACAGAGATGGAGAGGGGGTGGTGGTGGTGATTTGGCAGCGACATCAATGGATTGCATTCAAATAGTAGTAAATATTAAATGTTTATAATTATTTAAAAAAATTCACGTGCCAACAAAACACTGAAAAATAAAAAAAAAAAAATATTATTTATAATATTATTTTATATAAAAAATTATTATAAAATATTTTATATTGAAACAAATGGAGCCCAAATGTGACCCAAATTCTCTCCCCAAATTTTGTGAGAACAGACAATGGAGAAATGGTAGTCACAGCTAACTACTGATTGAGAATCTATTATACAAGATAGAAGGACTCTCTTTTCCTCTCTCTTTTTTCATTAAAATTTAATTTTTTTCTTTTTCCATTTTAAACCTAATCTTGTGTTTCTTTCTTTTTATTTCAAACCCAACTCTCTTTATCTTCCATTAAAAATATATCATTAATACACACACACGCATATATATACACACACACCCACACACACACACACATATATATATATATGTGTATATATATATATATATGTGTGTGTGTGTGTGTATTGCCCAAAAAATATAGTTTGTTTTTTTAGTTTATATATATTTTTTTGTTATTTTTAGTTTAAATTAAGAATGAGCTTAATAAAAATATTTAAAATATTTTATATAAAATTAACAAATATTATAATTAAATTATATTCAAAGTATCATTAAGCACACATGATTACTAACATAACCTCCTATATGGAATGAGTGGTTCTTGGATATAATTTTGAGACTTTTTCACCTAATGGATTAAACTTTAATTTGGATTAGACACCAAGCACCTTGTTTATTTAGCTTGTTTTCGTTTTTAGTGAATTTTTTTATTGTTTAATCAAATTATTATACTTTTCAACTCTTCTTATCGATACGAGCTAAAAAAATATTTTTTGATCTAAATATAAAAAAAAATTTTAAAAAAACAAAAATAAACCAAAATAAGAACTAAATTTATTTGTTAATTTCATGACAATGAACTTGATTTTACTTAGAAAAAAGCTTGAATATAAATTCGAGTTCGAACTAACTCGTTTAGGTCATTCGACTCGAACTGAAACTAAGCTCAAAGATGTCAATTTTTAAACAAGCTAAACTCGAATAAATTATTAAACTGTTATTTGAGTTTGACCCGAGCTTGAATTGCACAAAAAAATTTAAACTCATAAAAACTCGGTTCGATTAGGCTTAGCTCCATTCGTACTCCTAGAAGAAAGGAAAATAGTCAGGACTTGGAACGACCTGACCCTACACTGCAAGAACTAACGAACTTCTCAAGACAGACAGACAGATTTTGAGCACGGAAAGATAAATGATTAGGAAAAAAAGGACTAGAGAAGTTGTTCTTGAAGGCCCACGTAAAATTTTCATGGGCAACTGAGTTAGCACTTCTAAGGAGCAAAAGCTAACCTCCATCCACTCTGAGAATGGAAGAAATACCTGACAAACAGGATTATCAGTAACCCACTTGCACCAAGGGGAAGATGATAGACAAGCTTCGATGAGCTTATAAGAACATTCAAAGGGCTATTATCAATTCTTGTACCGGAATGTGGACACCGAGCTTATTAACCAACAGAAGATTCTTTTTTCTATGAATTAAAATAACCAATACTAAACATATGATAATTATGTCAAGTAAGAGTATAAACACTCAGATCATAACAACTATGCAGTATTAAATTATTTTATACAGTTAGTATAAAAATAATTGGCTCCGTTTGGGCAACCCTTGCTTATTTGCTTATTTACTTATTTGTTTTTAACTTATTTGTTTACCCAAACAAACTTTACTTATTTTTTTGCATATAAGCAATTAAGCAAATAAGCAGGTTCACCAAACGTGGCCAATTATCTCAAGACGATTATGTTTAATACACACCAATTAAGTATACTAACACAATAAGTTGAAACTATACCTAAAGCTCATAAGGTGGTTGCTCAAGCAGCCTCCGCTTCAACATATATATATATATATATAGGGAGAAGAGAATTGCCACAATGAGCTTTAGCCTGTACGAGGTTGCCTGAAGAATTTTAAGCCACAGCTGCTATGGCCAGTTTTCCATTGTTGAAAGCTGCATCAAAGTTAATCTTTATAACACAGAAGGACAAAGCCAATTTAGTTTTCAAACTCTTGTGAATAAAAATAATAATAACAACAATAATAATAAGTGGTCTACTATTTCTTCTTCTTGATCAAACACAATTTTGTGTATCCAAAGCCAAATTTTGTCTACAAGGACAGTAGCAAAAAGGGCTAAAACATTTTTATTAGATGCATTGTAGTTAAAATATAAGAGAAGATCTGAGAATGCACCTGAACCAGTTTTTAATTGAAATATCATGACATGTCATTTAATAGTTGCATCTAATGTAATGAAAAAGTGAGGGGAAATGAGAAAAAAAAAAAATTCTGTGTGCACAAATACAAAATACATATAATTAAATACACTTCTCTCACATTAAGTGAATCCCATGTATTGATTTCCAAAATACCTTTCTAGATATTCCTTAATATACCAACGATTCACAAAACGTGAGAAGCATATGGTTGGTTTGCCTAAGTCAACACCATAGTGCTGCAATTAATTTCCTTTTTTGGTTTTGCTCAACTCGACTCTATAATGTTGTCGATAGAATCAACTATCGCATATGAATGAATAAGTAATCACGTGCTCGAGGTCAAATGGCTTTATGCTCTCTTTGGTACCGATCGTCTTGTAGTGCACTTTTTATCGAAAGAGTATGTAGTTTCTCATTTCAAATCTGTGAATCAGATTTCGATAGAAAATGTGGGACCCATTCTATAGGAGAGGAGTGCATCAGTTATGCATCCAAATTTATGCATAAAATTAGAAAAGAAAATTCCTTACGTTTCGGAACACACTAAATTCGAATCAGTATGGTACCGTTGATGGTCTGCCCCAATCGGCGCCATAATATTGCAGTTAATTGGCTTGTTCTGTTTGGCCCAACTTGGGCCTATAATACTGCTGATACAATCAACAATTGCGTACGAATGAATAAGTAATCGCGTGCTCGAGGTCTGGTCGAAGGCTTTTTGCTCTCTTTAGTACCGATTGTCTTATAGTGCACCTTACATTAAAAGATCAGTAGGCAGTTTGTCATTCCAAAATTGTGAATCAAAATTTCGATAGAAAATATGGGATCACCCACCCTATATAGAGGGGTGTATCGGTTCTATTTTCGAATTTGTGCATAAAATAAGAAAAGAAAATTCTTTGTTCTAAATTTTTTCCTGTTTTCAGCTACCTTAATTAAAGACCTACCTAAAACAGAGAGATCCTAAATAAAATGAGGTCGTCTAATAAATGACCTTAGCAAGTTGGATACACAATAATATATAATTGAAATTCATAATTATTGAATTCCAACTTAAGCTGCAACTTTCAACTACTCAAATGGGGAGAAGTAATTGAGCAAATAATTTAGGGCAGTGTGGTGGCTGATCGTGAAGTTATAGCCTAGCCAGAATAATAATATTAGTAGTACAGTTGGTCACCAAACATATATAAGGTAGTTATGAATTATCAATTTGAGAATTAAAGAGATTTATGGAGAAAAAAAGAATGGAGAAAATAATTTGAAGAAAACCCGTCAGGGTAGTTCAATGGTTTAAGATCGTCACTCAGACTAGCCATAAATTCAGAAATCTTGTATTCGACTCTCGATGGAAGTGTTCCGACTAAACCGATGCATGTGGTTTGCGAGTGATTACAGGTATTCAGATGTTTACGCTTTAGGGATGAACCCAAAAAACTCTGTTTTGTAGTGGTTCTTTCGTCATCAATAATAATAATAATTTGAAGAAGCTCTCTCTGTTTGATTTAACATTTTTTGAGACATCTGTTGTAAGGATTTATTTTTTTAACTTTTTAATATTTTGGAAAAAAAACTGTTTTTTAATTCTTCACTAAGTATTCAAATCTAAAAAATAAGAAAATAAATATATATATCAAAGTCAGAAAATGCTAATGATTTGAAAACACTTTATTTTTGCTGAAACAGGTTTCTTTGGTGTCGTAATCATTTTTGGGAAAAGATTCAAAAAAAAATGTTTAAATAGTTTTTGGAATCTTATAAATACCCAAAAATGGTTTTTAAATACTTGAAAAACATTTTCATAAAAAAGAAAAAGAATTGAGAACCATGAGAGTTTTCGGTCTTTTATTATTAGTTTTAAACATTAAACATGAACAATTCCGAACATGATGTAAGTATTTATTTTTATTTTTTCTTGGGTTTCATGGTTATTTTTCTTTGCCTAGGCAAATGTTTTTGAAAATTTATGATCGAAACACAAGCTAAGGCTATGTTTGGATAGTGAATTTATGGAAAACCAATTTAGGTAAAGAAAATAAAACAAAAGAAAGTAATTTTCTTTCTTTTTTGACTGGGTAAAAACATTAAAACGATTGGCTCCGTTTGGGTGGACTTTGTTTATTTGCTTATTAGCAAATAAGCCAAATCACATTTAAGTCAATTCGTTTGGGTGATTTGTAACTTATTTGCTTATTTGCTTATAAACTTGTTTATTTGCTTATTTGGTCACCCAAACGAGTTTATTTGCTTATTTCTTTGTTTTTAGTTTATTTGGTTATCCAAACGACGTAGTTTATTTTTTAACTTATAAGCCAATAAACAAATAAGTAATGTCACCCAAATTGGGCCATTATATAAGTAAACAATAATAAAAGCCCTTTTTTGTTTGAAAACTGTTAGAGGATATTCATGTACATTGGATATAACCCAAATCCATGCTACTTCATTGGGCATGAATAGATGCAAAATTTTAATTTAGAGAACATATTGTGTTATAATCTTTTAAAAGTGGATATAAGATTTTTTTAAAAATTTAGAAGACAAAACTATACAATTTGAAAATATTTTAAAATAATATTACTACTATAGTTATAAGAGAATTTAAAACTTGGGGGCTCGACTGTCCTTTGGGTCAGTATAATATGCATTGGGGGTGATGGCACACTTTAATTTTTAGGAATGGCATGTTACTATAGTTCTATTTATTAATTGGTCATGCTACTATGTTTTTTTTATAAATAAAATATAAAACTGAACCCCAACATAGTATCTGTTTGGATTAAATTTTGAAGTTTTTGCTTAGTCTAGTCTTTTTTTGAACGTTTTAAAATTTTTTAAGTATATTTTTTTGACTTTTTTGAATTAACTCGGTGAGATGAATTTAAAAAATAAAAATATTTGATCAAAATATAGAAAAAAATCACTAAAGGCAAAAACAAAAAATATTAAATTTGACTTATTAGCTTATTTTTGTTTTTTTTTTGGACTTTTGTACACATTTATTTAAAAATAATAATTTTTTAGAGTCATACCGATGAAAAAGATGAAAAATATAATAATTTTGACTAAATAATAAAAAATTGCTAAAAACAAAAATAAACAAAATAAAATAAGTAAATAAATAAATATATAAAAAAAACCTTGTTTTGCATAACCCATTTGTGCCTCCATCTGTGACTATTATCTGGGTAACTAGAGTTACCCTTAATTTTCATGAATGTCATGCTACTATTTATTAATAGGTCATGTTCACTAACCATTATTTATTGAGCGATAAATAATAAGGTATAATGGGAGCAAAAAAAAAGTAATATCAATACATTTTTGAAACTAGGTCTATCAGTTTTACATATATTAATATATTTTATACAAATATATATATATATATTTTTACTTATTATCCATCGTATAATGAACAATGGATAAAATATTCCATTATTAATAGGGCATTTGTCGTTGCATTTCAATAGAAATTATAATTTTTATTTATATTATAAGTTTTATCGAGCATTGTTTTATTTATGGCGATTTGGTAAGATGTTCTTCACAATAAAATCTTATTTTGTTTGAGCTAAATGTTGAGAATTTTGTTTATCTTTATTTTTTTTTATAATTTTTTTTTATTTTTTTATTAATTTTTTTACTTTTTCAAATCATCTCGATAATATGAACTTAAAAGATAAGATATTTTTATCAGAAGATGAAAAAAATCTACTAAAGACAAAAATAAGCAACATAAGATTTGGCCTATTGTTTATTTTGGCTTATTTTTGTCTTTTTTAAATTTTTTTTATATTTTGATTAAATTTTTTTACTTTTTCAACTCATCTCGATAAAAAAAGTTAAAAAGTATAATAGTTTGACTAAATAATTATTAAAAAAGTTCACTAAAAATAAAAATAAACAAAATCAAATAAATAAATAAATAATTATCCAAACATGCCTATTGTCTAAACATATTTATTCCATGCAAAGCCTCCCACTGGGGGGCATTATACCAAAAGCAGGAGAAATCTCATTCCTCTCTTTTCTTTTTTCGCCTGCAAAAAGTCTAAAAACACGTTTATTTTTTTATTTTTAAACTTTAAAATAACATAGTTTTTACCCTACAAATTCATTTTGTATGTAATTAGTACCTTTGTTACGCATACATTGAGATTTATTAGACAAAACTTATATGTAATATAAAGTTTTTTAAAAATACAAATAAGAAATTGAGAGTCTCAAAAGGGTTAAATTTATCTCTACAATCAAAGTTACTAAAAAATTACCAAATTAATTTAATCTATTCATATATATATATTGAGAATATGAAACAATTTTCAAAAATCAATTATATTAAGAACATAACATTTCAAACTTGCATAGCTAAATTAATTTCTATAATCATTTTTTTTTAAAAAAAGTCACCAAATTAATTATGAATATAAAACAGACAAAATAAATACTACAGAGGATATAAAACTCACCGTGATAGGTCTTTAGTGATACAAGCAGACTCGTCGGTAATAGCATTAGCGGCTTAGTTAACTATTCCACATTTTGCCTCTTTTAACGGCAAATTACTCGTGAAAAAAAACGCATTAGCAACGAAATATTTAGTCGGTAATATATATATATTTGGCGATGATTATGAAGTCGCTGCGATTGATGTTCCCAACGAGCTTTGGGTGATTATATTACAACAAATTTTATTTCGTCGATAGTACTCTTAGACGACGAATTTGTATACTCTTAGCCTTAGTTTTTGTTTGGCCTAGCTTTTTAATAGATTTTTAAGTTTTTTGACTTTTTTATAAAAAAAAATAAATGTAAAAAGATGTGAAAAAAGGCAATTAGTTATAATAGGAGGCCAAATAAATAAGTTTTTTAATAAATTTTTAAACAAAAAAACTTTTAAAAAAAGTTTACCCAAACATAAGCTTAGGAGAAAACTGAAAATAGATGTTTAACGATGAATATGAAGTCGTTGCAATTGATGTTCCCAATGAACTTTGAGTGATCATATTGCAAAAAATTTTATTTCCTGGTTAATACTCTTAGGTGACGATTTTGAAAATTTAAGTTCTGTTTGTTTGTTTTGATGTAAAATATTTTATAATAAAAAATTATTTTTGTAAAAAATATTTTTTTTCTTTTATTTTTTAGTGTTTAGTTGGCACATGAAAAATATTTTTAAAAACAATTATAGAATTTTAAATCAAATTACATTATTATATTAATACAGTCCATCGTCACCACCATTATTCTTGCCACCGCTACTACAATCACTATTTCTACTAACACTATTCACACCATCACAAACAGTACCATTTCCACCACTATTACCATAATTAACGCCACCGCCATTGCTACTACTGCCCGCACCATCCACCACCGTCACAATCATTACCACCCATCACTACCGTTGCGACTGCCACTCCGGCCTATGGCACCACTCCTACAATCGAATCCATTGTCTTTTCTGTTGACACTAAAAATAATTTGTTTTTTTTTTATGTAAATTATTGTTGGTCATTTAAAAAAATATTTTATGTTCTTTTCATTAAATAAACAATAAAAACTAGATATAATATTTTATTAAAAAATATTTTACATTAAAATAACCGGAGCCTTAGTAACAAATGATTTCGTGGTGAAATGTATTAAATAGCTGGAGTTGGACTGAACCATTTTAACAAAAAGGTGACCGGACTAGTTAAACCCTAATTGGTAATTATTTTTGTATTTTTAACTAAAAAATTAAATTGAGTTCAAAATAGATTTTTTGGTAACTTAATTTTTAAATTAGCTTTTTTTAAGTTGATTATTTGGAAGAAAAAAAATTAATTTTTTTACTTTTTGTTCAAAGTGGACAATTTTACCCTTCAATATATTTAATATTAACAATTATATATAGTTGGTAATGATAGTAAATAAGTTATAAATAAAGTGTATTATTATATTTTAAAAATAGTATGAATTTGAATAAAATATTTTAAAAATTTGTGTTTTAATTTTTTAATTTTTCT
>JAULJZ010114220.1:0-32703 GCA_032270985.1 Heliamphora pulchella
GGGGGGGGGGTGTTTGCGGTGCCTGCGCATTGTTCTTCTTCTCACTTTTTTTTCTTTTCTTTTTATTTGGTAACCTTAACAGATGGTAATCCTAATAGATGCTCATCCTTAGGGCAAATGGAATTAAAGCAATGGAGAAAAAGAAAAAATGATGTGTACTCAAGGGTAAAATGGTAAATATTTATTTTTTGTTAACGCCGTTTCCTAGACAAGTCTAACATGAGAGGACAGTGTAATTTCAGAGACCACAGGGGAGGTTCCTGTAATAAGTTTAAATCTCAGGGAAGGTAAGTGTAATTATCCCAAAGGATTTTAAAAATAAAAATTGCAGCAATTTCGAACTTGAAAATAAAGGGGAGTAAACTCAAAATTTATTTTAAGAATGACCATAAAAAGATCAAAACTCAATCCCGAGGAATACGGTGCTATGAATGTCAAGGTTTTGGTCTTGTGAAAAATGAATGTTCAACCAAGAAAAAAAAAAGGGTAAAGCTCTGACAGTGGCATAAGATGATAGTTCTTCGGATAACAATTCAGACAATGATGAAGCTGATAATGATGACGATAATTTTGTTGCTTTTACTGCTTTATTACATTCTGTTTATCATGCATCAAAATCACTCACATGCACTAGTTCTAAGTCTGTTTATGAAAGTTCACAAAGTGCATCAGTTGATCATACTAATGAATCTGATAGTGAACATTAAGATGGTAAGTCTTTTCAGTATGCATATGAGAAATTGTATAAAAAAGTTTTAAATTGACTAAAATAAATTTGAAATTGACTACAAAAATAAAATTATTTGTAAATGAAAGGGAAAATTTGAATTGTCTGAAAATTTATCTAAAGTTAGTCAATTAAAAACTCATAAAGTTATTTAACAAAAAATTTGATTACTGCTAAAAGAGAAAGAAACGACTTAATTGAATCATGCAAAAATTTATAAAGATAAACTTATTAATCCTGAAAAAAATTCAAATGAAAATATTGAGTCAAAGAAGTCTCTTGAGTCAAGAGTTGTAAAATTAGAATGTGATTTTAATACTTCTAATGCCACGCTTAAAAAGTTGAATGTAGGGTCCCTAACATTAGAAGAAATCCAAAGTGTACAAAAGGGGCTTTGGATCATTTCGGAATTTGGTATATTCACAAACTCTAAGTTTTAAGAGACTTAGGTAAAATCAATTTTGTGAATGTTGTGAATATTCCAAAAAAACTTTTGTCAAAATATTCCAAAAAATTCTGTACAATTCAAGGGTCAAATTTCGGGAATTTTTTTTCAAAAATCTCCACCAAAGTCAAATAATGTTAAAAACTTTGTCCATATTTGTCATCATTATGACAATTGGGACGCATAAGATCCCGTTGTAGAATGTTAAAATCGCTGTCTATTTATCAACAGAAAAGACAAAAGGTAAACTGCAAAATCTATCTCAATGCCAGAGGAGCGCCCAAGCGGTCCAAGTGGGTGCTCGAGCGGTCAATTAACAGAAAGCAATTTTTAGTCAGAAACCTAGCACTCTCATGGTATCTTTACCTAAAACTAGAGCCATTTGAATTAGAAAGTCAGACCTCATAAGGAGTGTAACAGTCCTAAAAAGCCGACTTGATGACAAAACCCAGAGAAGTGCTTCAATTGGAACACGTGTGTTGAAATAATGAATGTTTTTCTCCCTTCAATTTAAAAAAAAAATTATTTTTGGTAGCTCATTTGATTGTCATCCTACAAAATTCGATTAATTCAAAGCAGATAAGAACATGGTGTTGTACTCTCTTGCTGAAGGAAAGGATTACCTTTACGCATCATGTTTTACTTTCCGTATTAGTTTGAAAGCTGTCGATGAAAGCACAATGTGAATTAAATAAGGTTATTTTGAGAGAGCATCTGTATCTCTTCAACAAAAATACATAAGGAAATCTATTTTGTTTGACTTCAAAATGTGAAAAACCTTAAGGACGTCCAAATGTGTTCTAACAACGTTGATCACATATAGGACTGAACCTGATATTTGGAAATTTCTAGTAAGAACTCTTACTTAAGTTTTTTTTTTTTATATATCTCCTCGGGACATTAACCTTAAGTTAGTTTTTGTTTTGAAATTTCATAAAATCTTGATCTTCATTGAACGACCTATGAGATTTTTTCGATTAAATGTCAAAAGGATTGTTTTTGTTTCCTAATAATATACAAAAAAATGAGTTTTATAAACATTGTTTTTCCAGAAAAACAGTTTCAGGGGCTGTTTCTTCAGGTTTTGTTTAGCTAGTCGAGCGCTCGAACGATCTCTTGTGCGTTCGAGCAGTCTATTGACGGTTAGTTTTGTTTAAAACAGAAGTATTTCTTTATGGTTATTTTTAGCGGCACTTCCAGGGCATACACAAAAAATGGGAAGATGGTAATAACATGTATTCTGATGGTATTTTTGGATTTTGGCTTGGAATGGAACACATCTAAATTGCTTTCAGTGATCACTACTTGATTTTTTTGGTTTGGAGATATGGTTTGTGTTTTTGTTTGGTCAGAAGAAGAAGAAGAAGAAGAAGAAGAGGAAGAAGAAGAAATTTCAATTGAATAATGATTGCATTATGTGAATTGAAGAAGCTATGTCATGAGTGGTTAGGATTTTTTTTTTTGTGTTTACCTAGAATTGCCAAGGGGAGATTATTAGGAATTTTTAGTTTCCTATTTAATCTTTATGGTAATTCAAGTAATACAAGTCTTTAAAGTCTTGTAAAACTCCTAGTTTGATTAGGTGTCATAGAAATATTAAAACTCCTATTGCAGTTAGGAGTTTCATGGAATTTGGAGTTTCATTTTAATTAAAAGTTGTGGGTTAGAATAAGTATCATAACAGAAGACATATGTACAAGACTTAAAGCTCGAAGTACAAGTTGTTAGTTCTAGACAACCTAAGAGGGGCTAAATTAAATTTTAAAAACAATATTAAATATTTAAAAACCTTTTAAATTTTTTTTTAATTTCACACAACAAATATGGCAATAAGCACAAATAAAGATATAGCAGTGAAATTCAAGAGGTAAGTGAAAGAAATTTGAACTAGACGTCAAAGATTTATAGTAGTTTGGCTTTTTCTAAGCATACGTCCACTCTTTAAGACTCCCATTGAGAATTTACACTATGATTGAATGCTTAATTAGTTGCATTCAAAAACCTTTACAGCATAAAGATGTTTCTACAAATACTCTATTTTTTAAAACACTCTTCGGCTCTTTTTACGAAGTGCTACATACTCTCTTAAAGACAACTAGGGTAACTCACCCTTACAATAAATGAAGTTGAGTAAATGAGAATATCACTCACAATCACTCCGTCCAAAGATTTGATAAAAAATTTACAAAGAAGTGAGTGATTCTTGGGTTGGATGAGTAAATGAGAAATTAATGAATAGGAGAGAGTTTGATAGCTTTCAATGCACTTGATTTTCAACAATCCAGAATTTTAAACCTCTGAAATTTACTCATTTTATAGCCAACTGAAGTAATTGACCGTTCGTAGTAGATGGAGGCAATTAATGCTCTGAAAAAGTTACTGTTGAACCAATGCCGTTTTTAAAAACTGTCGCAATTGTCGACACAAGACTTCTTAGTGTCGACTCAAACTGGTGTTGGCTTTGGTTCTTAGACAAAAGCGTTGACTCATTCTTCATGAGGTGTCGACTCAACTTTTGATTTTTCAGATTCTACACCTTGGTGTCGAATCATAATTAATTTGGTGTCGACCCTTTCATTTCTTCAGTCCTTCGTGTTAAAGCTTGGTGACGACTCATATTTATTGTGGTGTCGACTCAAGGCTTCATGTCTTATGTGGTGTCAACTCATGTCTTTGTTGGCTTCGACCCAGACAAAAGACTTTATCTACTGGAATGTTGGTGTCGACACATGTTTTATTTGGTATCGACTCAACGAAAGACTTTGGCTAGTGAAAATTTGGTGTCGACTTATATCAGTTTTGGTGTCGACCCCAACTTTTGATTTTTTAAGGATACCTTGGTGTCGACTCGACAGTAGATGGAAGGTATTCGAAGAGCTATTTGGTGTCGAATCATGCGAGCGTAGGTGTCGACACAAGTTGATTAGCGTTCGGGAGATTTTGTAGTGTTGACTAATAAGAGCACTGGTGTTGACACACATTGAGTGTTGTCCGAATAGAGACTTGGTGCCGACTCATGAGACTCCTGGTGTCGACACGATCATTAGAAAGTCTAGTGGTTCTCATGGTGTCGCATTGGTGTCGACACAAGTTGATTTTCGCTAAGGTTGGTAAGGTGTCGACCCATGCATACGTTGGTGTCGACCCATGCATACATTGGTGTCGACTCTTCTTGATCTTCGGGCCTTGACTTGGTGTCGACTCATCCACTTGCCGGTGTCGACTCGACTTGAGTTCCAGTCCAATGCTGAAGGTGTCGACCCAATTGATCATTGGTATCGACCCAAACTATTTTTCTGAAACGTCTCAAGTAATATTGAACCTAAGTCTTAATGGTGTCGACACTTGAGTTTATCAAGAGGGCTTTGTCTATAAGCATCGACTCAAAATGCTAATTAGTGTTGACTCAAAAGTTCTCTTTAAGTACACTAAGTGTCAACCCATTTAACGTCAAGTGTTGACTCAAATGGCAAAAGGTGTCAACTCAAAATCGTATAGTGTCGACTCAACCTTTCTAAAAATATTTAATTTAATATTTTTGTAAACTTTAATTAGAAAATGTATTTTAATAAATCATTAAAATTCATATAAAATGCCATTGGGCTAACACAAGTGATTAAAGCAGATTCAAGCACGTGCAGTTTACGTAGAATACAAACTGTTACCAGACCGCTTAAGCGGTGGAGAGTCCGCTTGAGCGAACCCCTAGCAATTTCAACTTCATCAAAAGTTAAATTGCTACAGGTTTTTGCCTATATAAGGAGGCATACATCAGACTCGAAAATATAATTAGAGAATTATATTTCTAGATTCTTTGGATTATATTCAAGTCATATTTAAGTGTCTTTTGAGTTCCAAAAAAGAACAAATAATGTTCATGTTAGACTTAGATATATTTTTAAGTTTACCGAAGAAGGATTTTGCCTTTGTGAAATATTGAGAATTTGATACTTGTAAAGTTATGATGATTCGTTGATGCGTAATCAAGTGGAGAACGGTGTACGTGTATTCATCAAGCAAACCTAAGACATTTAGATTGAAGATTCGATCAAAATTTGTAAGTGGATATTTTGTAATTGTTCGTTTATTTAGTACTTGATTACTTAAACTTAGATTAGTCCCATACTTTTTTACCCAAGTTAGGTTTTTCACATGAAAAGATTGTGTGTTGAGTTTGTGTGATTAATTATTTACTTCTCACATTTCACGATATAGATTGATTGAACATTAAACATAAAATATTTTTGTTTTCAATCTTTATAATTTGTAATGTTTAGAAATAGAATTTTTGTAAATTTATAATTTCTAACTGACAACTTATTGAGTTTTTAAGAAATGATTTCTTCAAAGATTTCTCAATTTATAAAAAAACTCAAAAATCTCCCAGTTTATGAAAAAATAAAAAATTCAATTATAGAAACTTGGAATTGAGGAATTTTTTAAATTTTGATTTTTTTAAAATTCTATATTTTGAAACTGAGAAGTTGTGTGACCTGGTTTCGTTTCTTTTTCGTTATATATATATATATATATATGCACACGTCTTGTTCGTTTACGCATTTTTGTCGTAGAACAGTATGTATATATGTGTTTCACACTTTCTCGGGTTTTGATAAGGTATGTTTGGTTGGCTTCGAGGCTATAAAACCTATTTTGACGTAAGGGTTGTTTTCTCCGTCGTCCAGTTGACTGGACTGGGTGATCCAATCAACTGGGTTGATAGTGGGTTGGTTCAGTTGACTGAATTGGGTAGGTCAGTCGACTGGGTTGAGTCGGTGGAGCTTTTTAGCGTTTCAGTAGCCTTCGTCAGTCGACTGAAGGGGGAGGTTCAATCGACTGACCTCCTATTTTGTCGTGGTCTATAAATATCAGAACCCTAGAGATATTTTGGAAAACCTTTCTTCTTGCCTAAGTTTCCTTTTTCTCCACCTTTTCTCTAGACTTTTGGGTAGCCCGAGCTTGATTTTTGACGATCAGCTTGTGGATCTTCGCTATCTACGTCGTAGGCTTCGCATCCATCTGGACGGAATCTCGTTTTAACGAAGTTTGATTTTTGAGGTGTCGAGTTTTGACTTATCGAGGTAGGATCCTAGACTATGTTGTCGTTAAAGGGTGCTACATGCAGTTATACGCTTTTCTACCGGTTAAAAATGCTTTAAATGTCATTTTATGTTTAAACATTGTTTGTTCGGATAAAAAGTATGTTTTGCGTTTTTTCTTAGTTTATTATATGATATGGACTTGTGGATGTTCATGATTTTCTAAAAGGTGGCTTTAAAAATGGAGAATTTATAAAAATCTTGAAAAACGTGTTTTGGAGGGTTGGAGCTAACCTTTGGGGTTGAGTCTCAGTTTTGTAACATTTTGATAGAAACGGGAAAAAGATTTTGAAAATGTTGTTTCATTTCCATGGTTGATGGATGATATGGCGGTTGGCCATTGGATCTCTTTATGTATGATTAATGTATAATAGTTTAAAACGCTTTCGTAGTCGAGCTCTAGGTTGATTTTTAAATGATTCTATAGATGTACTGGAATAGCGGGTGTATTGGGCCGCCATTGCTTCTCGTTAAAAGTCCAAAAACTTGCGCAAGTAGGTACCTTTGTTCCTTCAGGTTAATCCCTGTAAAGAAGGGGTGGGTGCTTTGTTTTCTTCAGTTATAGTCCGTAAATGAAGTAGTTTACATTGTTGTGACTCCGTATAGAACTTGTAATTATCTAATAGGTCTTAAATGATTCAGGACTAGGTAATGGGCAGGAGTCTATAGTTGTTGCCTTTGTTCGTGGTGTGATAGAGTCGGTACATAGAAATTATTTTCTCGGCTGTGTGATTCGAGTGAAAAATAACATTTTGTTACTATTTTTCTTTAACTGTGAAACGTTGTTCGCATTGTTGAAATGCTTGGTTTTGAGAAAAAAAATCATTTTGAGACTCGTGTAAGTCTGATAGAAAACTTGGGATTTTATGAAGTAAAATTGTTTTTGAGGCTCATGTGATTGAGTCAACTTTATGATATGTGATTGCATATCCTGCTTACTGCATCATAGTCTGTTTCTATTGGATTTCGACTCATATAGTGGGATTTATTAAAACCTTTTTCAGGTGTTGTGGATCACGAGGAGTTGATCTAGACGTGCCCGTGGTGGCAGAAGATCGTGTATAGTTTTCCTTTTTGTAATGAAAACATGTATTCCTACATGTGATGCATATTTCTGAAGGCGTATTTTGTAAGCCTTGAGGCTATATATTATGCATGTATGAAAAGGTATGTATGTTGTACTGAGAGATGAACCTTGGGTATTTTTTTTAATTCCAAACGCTGTATTTTGATTGATCATTTTACGAGTAAAAACCTATCTTTTTTATAAATGGTGGTTCGGTGGGCTTTTTACGTGATTCTAAAATTTGGGGCGTGATAACTTGGTATTAGAGCTCTGAGTTCAAATACCTAAGAGCCATGGGAAGAGGGTGCATCACCTTACGAGGATGATTGCGTGTGCTTGATTGCATGTGTTTAGGCATTTTTATAATATGAGCATGATAGCCTATTGTGCATGATAGTTTGTGTACACGTGAGTATAGAGGTTGAACCTTAGGATTGATAAGTCTTGCCTTCGAGCATTTGGATTAACAAATTTAGAAACCAAGTTAGAAATGCATTTGGCCAACGTGTTTTCTAGCAAGAAATCTCAATAGGTTATTCAAATTGACGCGTCTGTCTTGTCTGTTCTCCTCGATTTTGAGATGTGTTAGCATGATTATGTCTTTTATGTTAATTATAACATGTTCTATGAAAGCTTATATTATTATGTTGCTTTCGTATAGAGTTATGTCCACGCGGGGAGGACGAGGTTGTGGTCGAGGCCGTGGCTATGGTTCAGGTTGAAGGGATGTTCTAGTCCCAGATATTGGGGATGCTAATACTCCCTAAGGACCTGATGACGGGGTAGGCTTGTTGCGTGAGATGGTAGGCTCCATCCGGTAACTGGCTGAGGCTGCTAGGGGAAGGGAGAGCGTACCCGAACTGAGGGCGATGGTTGCAATTCGCGAGTTTCGACATCTTGACCTTCCTACCTTTACTGGGGATCCCAACCCTACGGTAGCCACAGAATGGCTGGAACTGGTGACCAGGATTTTGGATACGCTTCAGATAGTGGAGGACGATCTGAAGGTTGCATTTGTTTCCTTCTAGCTAAGAGGGAGTGCCCATGAATGGTGAAAATTTGCCAGGACTACAGTGGGAGGCACTTGGGAGGCTTTTACGAAGGTGTTTCTGGAAAAGTACTTTCTTGAGACCTCAAGAGATCATTACAGGGCGAACTTCCTTTTCCTTGCTCAGGGGACGATGACAGTGGTCCAGTAGGAGGTCGAGTTCACCAGTTTGTTCTGTTTTGCACAGGAGATTGTCGTGACAGAGGAGTTTCATGCGAAGAGATTCGAAAGGGGTTTGAGACTCGCAATTCAAGATAGAATGGAGGCATTCAGGATACGTGCCTTTACAGACTTGGTGGAGACAGCCATCACCATGGAAGTGTTGGAGGCAAGACTGCCAAGATTATTATTTTTGTAAACGATTTTCGATAAAAATTAACTGGACGGGCAAACGCCGAAACGGGCTCCAGATAAAAATTTTGACGAAGAACGATCAAAATAAAATCAATGCAACCAAAGTTAATTTAGAAGAATACCTTTTGTCGATCAATTCTTCAACTACGATTTGATTCCGAATTGAAGCTCCAGTCAGATCTTCAACTGTATTCCCTTACGTGATCCTCGAACGTAATGTGGGCTATGGACTATCGAGAACTCGTACCGACAGAACCCAGATATCTTTCGTCTTGAAAGAAAAAATATGATATATGATATATCAAAGATATCAAACTGGTTTAGCCTACCCGCATATATAAAGGGCTACAACAGGGACCTAGGGAGTAATTATGAGTAAGACTTCCAGTGGAATACAGATACCTACCAGCGGTTTCTGTAATTATGAAAAGACGCAGCAATTTTTGTAATTTTCATAAAATACTGAATTATAGTTTACACCACTAAAAAACTATAATTGCACTATGACCCATAATATCAAGACCTTGTTGCATTGAGCTCCTGCTATTAAATGCTTGTCATTTCTCCCCACGTTAAGATTCTCGATACTCGTCAATTAAATTTAATTACTGACAATTTAATTTAATCGGTATCTTGATATTCCTTAAGCCCTTCCGCTTATCTTATTTGACCGCCAGATAATTAAATTCACCTGCAGGGTTTGACCCAGTCAAAACTTATAAGCATACTTAAGGTGGTATCGTCAATCGTGATTTTTCGGGACGTGAATTCCGTCAATAATTAATATTTGCCATATAAATAATACCGTTATCCAACTCACCGGGAATATAGATCCATATAGGATCGCACCCTCTAATGAATCAAAACAACAAAAATTAAATATATGCAAATCAATAATTATTTCGGGATTAAGAGGATAAATACTATTTATAATAACCTTGAGGTGTGAATTAATTTATATAGTTAGTATAAAATTAATTACCCCAAGTGTCCCGTTCAATACACACAAAGTGTACTAGCATAGAGAGTCGGAACAATAGACGACGATATTATCAGTTCTCCGTAACCAAAACAGGCCTACTAAACTTGCTAGGGTTGATACATTGAAGAAATGATACACATATATTGCTCATAAAGATTCTCATAAAATGAAAAATTAATTTTATAAAAAATAAAATTAAATATTAAAATCATGATTTTTAATATATCAACCCTAGCAATCTCCCACTTATACTCAAAATTATGCTGCCATACATGTGACTCTCATGCCCTCTACATGACTATTAAAAATCTTAGCTGGTAAGCTCTTTGTAAAGGATCTGCAAGGTTGTCTCCTGATGCAAGCTCTATGTCTGACTGAAAATTTGAGTCTGTGTACCCCAAAGGTACTTGACTGTCTACCTAGTAAATTAACATATAATTTTTAGTCCTTTTCAGGTACTTGATTATATATTCTTTACCGCAGTCCAATGCTTCTACTCTGAGTTAGACTGATATCTGCTAACCATGCCAACGACAAAGCAGATGTTGGGTCTAGTGTAAAGCATAGCATACATGAGGCTTCCTACTACCGAAGCATAAGGAACCGCCTTCATCTTCTCTATCTCATCAGGTGTCTTAGGATACTGATCCTTGGATAAAGTGATTTCATATCTAAAAGGGAGAAATCCTTTTTTGGAATCCTGCATGCTAAAACGTGCAAGGATATCATCGATATACTTTACTTGTGATAAGCCCAACATCATTTGTTTTCGATCTCGCACAAGCTTGATCCCAAGGATGTGACTGGCTTCTTCCAAGTCCTTCATATCGAGTTGGCCAGATAACCATACTTTAATCATAGATAATCTCCCACATAGTTTTCGATGAGCAAGATATCATCTACATAAAGTACTAGGAAGATCACCACGCTTCTGTCACGCTTTTTGTACACACAGAACTCATTCGGACTTTGATCGATACCATAAGACTTTATAGCTTGATCAAATCGAGTGTTCTAAGACCTCGATACCTGCTTAAGTCCATAAATGGATCTCTTAAGCTTACACAACATGTGTTCCTGGCCCTTTGTAATGAATTCATCTGGTTGTATTATATAAATACACTCGTCAAGACTTCCGTTAAGGAAAGCTTTCTTGACGTCCATTTGCCAGATTTCGTAATCAAAATGTGCGGCAATGGATAAGAGAATCCGGATAGACTTAAGCATGACTACCGGCGAAAAGGTTTCCTCATAGTCGATCCCTTCTTTCTGAGTGAACCCTTTAGCGACATGCCTAGCTTTGAAAGTTTCAACCTTCCTGTATGCTCCTCTCTTCTTCTTGTAGTTTCACTTGCATCTAATGGGGTTTATTCCTTCGAGTGGTTCTACAAGTTTTCAGACCTGATTGGAATACATAGATTTTATCTTTGAATTCATAGCCCTTTGCCAAAGATCTGGATCTTTATCTTTTAGTGCTTCATTGTAGTTACAGGGCTCGGTATCCAGTTCTGCCAGGATCTTGTCAAACGACTCTCCTAAGAACATATACCGATTAGGTTGATGAACAACCCTCCCACTATGACGAGGCACAACCTGTGTCTGTATACTAACAGTATCAGGCTGTGCAGAATCTGAACCCTGTGCATCAGCACCATGTTCTTGATTTGCACCTATCCCGATAATCCTCCCACTATGACGAGGTAATAGAATATCAGTGACTTGTGATTTCTCTTCCGTTCTATTGGTATTTTCTCTCAATTTTTTCAGAATAATATTAGTTTTGGGCCTATGATCCATAATATAATTCTCTTTCAAAAATCGGGCATTGGTGCTAACAATGGCCTTATGATCCTTAGGATTATAAAATAAACCACCATTCGTTCCCTTGGGATATCCCACAAAGAAACAGACTTTCATCCTCGGTTCTAACTTACCCGTGTTCCCTTTCAGCACATGTGCTGGACACCCTCAAATCCGAATGTGTTTCAAATTAGGCTTACGTCCGGTCCACAATTCTGTGGAAGTAAAAGATACTGACTTAGAAGGTACCAAGTTCAAAATGTAAGCTGCCGTCTCTAAAGCGAGTTTCCAAAATGAATATGGTAAACCTGAATAACTCATTATTGACCTTACTATCTCCATAAGAGTCCTATTACTTCTTTCTACTACACCATTCTACTGTGGAGTGTCAGATGCAGTCAACTGGGATGTAATCTCCTCTGATGATAAGTAGTCCTTAAACTCTCCAAAGAGGTATTCTCCACTACGGTCAGTTCATAGTGATTTGATACTTTTACGCAGACGCTTCTCCGCTTCCACCTTGAATTCTTTGAATTTTTTAAAACATTCAAACTTACGGTGCATCAGGTAAATGTATTCATACCTTAAGTAGTCATCAATGAAACTGAGAAAGTACTCAAAGCCACCTCTAGCCCAGATTGTCATAGGACCACATACATCAGAATGAACCAGCTCCAACGGTTCTTTAGCTCTATAGCCTTTGGCCGAAAAAGGTCTTTTGGTCATCTTACCCTCTAAACAAGATTCATAGACTGGAAGTGCCTTCACTTCTAATGAACTCAAAGGTCCATCTGCTACCAGTTTGTTTATCCTTTTTAGATTAATATGATCCAAGTTATTAAAATAAACTAAATATCCGTCTTTAGCCAATCCAAAAATGGAAACTAAGTTCCTTCTAATGGCAGGTACATAAAGACAATATCTCAATATTAAAATTCGATCTCTACCAAAACTGAGAGTGACATCTCCTACTGCAACTGCTATTACCTTTGTTTTATTGTCCATATGCAGGTAAATCTCTCAATCACTAAGTTGTCGGGTTTCTTGGAACCCCCGCAATAAATTACAAACATGATTAGTGGCTCCCGTATCTACACACCAAAAATCGGTAGATAACACCATTAAACATGTTTCCACAATCAGTGAACAGAAATTACCCTATTTGTTCTTCCTTATGAGAAATACTAGATATAGCTTTTTTCAGTGCCGGATCTGGTTGTAGTGAAAACATCTGTCTTTCGACTTTTTCACACCAGTCTGTGGCCCACTAACTACCCTGAAAATCGTGTCTCTCTGTTTATGAATATTTTTCTTCTTCATACCTTTCGGCCAAGAGGAAGAACCTTTTTCAGAAATAAACATATTTTTTAGTATTGAAAGAATACCATTTGTTGTTAAAATTATATCCAAGTTACATTTTTAGTTAATAAAATTTGGACCCGTAAGTTTGTTTTCTTTGAGTATTAAAGTGAGTGGGTTGAAAGTTATTTTAATAATGAAAATCACATAATTAAAATACCATTAATTATGATGAGCAAAACTTTGAATTCATTTTAATTTAGTTCCCTCTACCATTTTAAAATTAATTCGTCAGCAGCCTGGTAACCTGAGAATAGTATGTCACGATGGGTGAACGCCTACTATTCTTCATAAGATCAGACATGACAATTTTTTTTAATTTTACTATCCAGCTAACTGACCATGCTAAGTAAAATTAAATAGCTGACATGGTTTTGGTTCAGTATATAATAGCAGTGACTCAGATGGAGAGAATATTATTATATACAACTAAGTGTTAACCATCACCTAATTCCAAATCAATCGCTTTGCAATGAACCCTTCAAATGGAGAAGCGATCCACACTAACAATTATCCAGAACTATCCATAAAGAAGGTTTGTACTGGTGATACCACAATTAATCTGTCCGATGGGGAGGAAGGTCTTACTGCCAACACGTAGGGTTTAATTACATCGCTTACAAACTGGTGATGGAAACCGCGAGATTTATCTGTAAATAAATTTTCTCTCTCCACTTAGATTTTTAAAATATTTTTGAGGGTTATAAAAATCCATTTAATGAAAATAAATTTATTAATTTAAAAAATCACACGATCTGAAAGAATCAAATATCTTTTCGTGTACACGATTCTAAAGATTCTGGTTTAACAAACAATCTTTTCGTGTTTAAATGCGTAACAAATAAAACTTCATAAATACACAGTTTTTTCTCTAACTTTTTAGTTAAGGTAGTGATTAAAGGTATTTATTTATTTTATTTTTTGTTTCACATTTTTCAAAAAATAATAATTTATTTTTATTAAATATTTTTCCAATTAATTAATTTAAAATTCAGAATTAATTCTCATATTTTTTTAAGATATCCGATTTAAAAAAAATCATCTTAAACGTGATATTTTATAAAAAAAAAAAAATATCTAAAGTTTTTTATTTAATTAAAATTAATTAATTAAAAAAATTATTTTATTTTTCATTACAAAATATTTTAATTAAAACCGAATATTCAAATTAATTAAATTAACAGAATAAATAAAACTAATATTTATCATCTACGCAGTTAATATAAAAAAAATTAAATGCAAGATAAATAAAAAAATATTCTAATTTTATGATCAGATTGAAACACTAAAGAGTGTCAGTCTCCTGTTAAGATATATGCTTTCAGTATCCTATTTGTATTATGATTTCTTGATATTTTTGATAAATCATATCAATTAGGAACACCGCGAAAACAGCACCACCGCTGCCCTAATCTTGATCCAAATCCGCTGCGTTGATGATTGTTCCAAACAGTGTTTCTTTTGTTTTAGGAAACCGCGGCTGTTTTGTTATTGAAAACCCCAGCAGTGTTGCTTTTGCTCCAAAATTGGCGCTGGAATTCTAAACTGTTTGTGAAAACAGTCACTTGTTCAGTTTGGAATTCTGCTGACTGATTCAAGCTTTTGCTGCGAAAACTACTTCAAAAACCCGGCGCCTGTAGTGGAGATTGCACCCACTGTTTGGAATTGGAAAACTGCTTTGAAAAAGTAGCCAACGGAAACTGTTTGGTGCTTGCGCCTGGAATCTGCACCACTGTTTCACTATTTGGAATTGAAAACTGCTGTGCACCACTGTTTTGGAGATAAGAAACACTACTGCGGTTTATTCATGGAAAAACCGCTGTGTTGGGAATCCGGTAGAACTTGCTTTTGCTTAGAAAATAGTGCTGTTGCGTGTTGGGAATTCTGGTGCTACAGAAGTAGGCCACTATTTGGAAGACCCGGCACTGTTTTGATGTGCGCTGTGCTTAAAACAGCGCTGCTTGCGCCTGTTCTGGAATCCATGAAAACGGCTCAAGCTTCTTTCGCTTCTAGAAACTGTTGCTTGGGATTTGTCGACTGTTTAAAAAACAACTTTTTCCTCATAAAAAAAAAACTGCACTGTTTTGTTTCCAGCACTTGTTCTTCATTCTTCTTTTATTTATTTTTATTTTAACAACAAAATTTTTTTTTGAAGAACGGCTGCTGTGTTCGAAAAACCGCTGCCTAATCCATGATTCCCAAAGCCTAAGATCAATGTGCCGCCGCCGTGTTCTTCTTGTTTCTCTCTTCTTCTTTTTTTTTATATTATTTTCATAACATAAAAAAATTGTAAAATAATAATATTTACATTGATCATATATCTCCATAGAGTTCACAATTAATCTACCACGATCAACTTTCGTGGTTAAAAAATTAAATCATCATCTACGCATTCAATCAAACATGAAAATAAATGATGATCATAAAATCGATATTATAACATCTGCAAAACAAAGTTAGCCACAGTTTTAAAACTATCCGACCCCGATAAACTGTAAATAAAAAAAATGGCTCTGATACCAATTGTTAAAGGCAAGACTGCCAAAATTATTATTTTTGTAAATAATTTTCGATAAAAATTAACTGGACGGGCAAACGCCGAAACGGGCTGCAGATAAAAATTTTGACGAAGAATGATCAAAATAAAACCCGTGCAACCAAAGTTAATTTGGAAGAATACCTTTTGTCGATCAATTCTTCAACTACGATTTGATTCCGATTTAAAACTCTAGTCAGATCTTTTACTGTATTCCCTTAAGCGATTCTCGAACGTAGTGTGGGCTACGGACTATCGAGAACTCATACCAGTAAAACTCAGATATCTTTTGTCTTGAAAGACAAAATATGATATATGATATATCAAATATCTCAAACTAATTCAGTCTACCCGCATATATATAGGGCTACAGCAGGGACCTAAGTAGTAATTATGAGTAAAACTTCTAGTGAAACACATATGCCTACTAGCCGTTTTTGCAATTATGGAAAGACGCAGCGGTCTCTGTAATTTTCATAAAATACTAAATTACAGTACATACCACTAAAGAACGATAATTGCACTATGACCCATAATCTCAAAAGTTTTTTGCATTGAACTCCTATTATTAAATACTTACTATTTTTCCCCATGTTAAGATTTTCGATACCCGTCAATTAAATTTAATTACTGACAATTTAATTTAATCGGTATCTTAATATTCCTTAAGCTCTTCCGCTTAACTTATCTGACTGCCGGATAATTAAATCCACCTACAGAGTTTGGTCCGGTCAAAACTTATAAGTATCCTTAAGGGGTATCATTAGTCTCGATATTTCGGAATGTGAATTCCGTCAATAATTAATATTTATCATATAAACAATACCGCTATCCAACTTACCGAAAATATAGACCAATATAAGATCGCACTCTCTAATCAATCAAAACAACGAATATTAAATATATACAAATTAATAATTATTTTAGGATTAAGAAGATAAGCATTATTCATAATAACCTTGAGGTGTGAATTAATTTATATAATCAGTGTAAAATTAATTATCCCAAATGTTCCGTTCAACACACATAAAGTGTACTGGCACAGAGAGTTAGAATAATAGACGACGCTATTATCTGTTTCCCGTAACCAAGACAGGCCTACTAAAATTTTGTGCCACAGTCGTACCGATGGTTTGCCAATTTTCATCTAAACTGTGAACATAAAACTTATATTGTACAAGAACCTAAAATCTGATCTTCTGTGTGTAAGCTGTACTTTACACACCAGATTAAATACTATACAGAATATCGGACATCCATGCATAACATTGAAGAAATGATACACATACATTACTCATAAAGATTCTCATAAAATAAAAAATTAATTTTATTAAAAAAAATTAAATACTAAAATCATGATTTTCAGTATACCAATTCTAACAGGAAGATACCTTGAATGAGACACGCAGGGTTAGGGAGAGTAGGAGCCAACAGGTCGGAGGAGATGCACAGTTCCAAGGGCGCAAGAAAAAGCACCAGAGGCCGTATGGCTTGAGCTCTCATCTTGTGGGATCATATCAGCTGCAGTTTTCTACACCTGCACTTTTAGTGGCCTCAACGGGAAGGCCAGAGTAGAGAGAGTTCACTTGTTATCGATGCAAACAGTTAGGGCATCGTGCGACGAAGTGCCTGTTGAGGGGCCAGGTTCAGAGTTCAGCGCCTATTCGGTCACAAGGGAGAAAGCCACCAGTATGCTTTGGGTGAGGTTAGTTTAGGCACATTTGTAGGCACTATCATCGAGGAGGGAGTGTACAGAGTACGACAGGAGTGCCAGTTGTTTCACCCACACAAGGATGATAGACTTCTTAGCAACCTAGAGCTCAGACGTCAAGGTTTGCAGAATGGGATGCCTCAGTACAGTCTGTGAGACAGTCGACGTCCTAGGGGTACAGTAGACAGGCTAGAGCACTACAGAGCAGAGCATATGTCCTTTCTAATCCCAGTTCTTCCAAAGCACCAGTTGTGCCCGATGCTATAGCTACTCCATCAATGATCAGAGGTACTCTCTTAGTATATAGATCATGAGCCAGTGTTCTTATCGACACGGGAGCATCACATTCTTTTATTTTTTCTGCTTTTGCATCTACATTGGGGTTAGAGACTGACTCGTTGGGTAGTGCATTGAGCGTAGAGATCCCGGTCAGTGGAAATGTGGTGTTGAGTCAAGTTTGTAGATCTTGGAGATGGGGGTCGTCGGTCGTTCTTTAGAGTTTGATTTTATCATTCTAGATATGACCACGCTTGATGTCATTCTAGGGATGGACTGGCTGACCACCTATCATGCCTTTATCGATTGCGATCGATGGAGGGTATCGATCTGTGTGCCGACGGGTGATTGCTTTTGCTTCGTGGGCGATCGGGACGAAGGTTTGGTGACTATGCCTAGTGTTGCTCGGAATCGAGGGAATCTGGGTTTTCTCTTTTTTGCTCTCATGTTGGATGAGACGGTTGGGGTTCAAGGGGAGTTACCCCCTGTGGTTCGTGATTATCCAGAGGTTTTTCCAGGCGATCTGTTCGAGTTGCCATCGAGTCGTGAGGTAGAGTTTTCTATTGATCTGGTTCTGGGAGTTGCTCCCATTTCTATGCCATCTTACCTCTTTGCACCAACTGAGTTACGAGAACTCAAGGTATAGTTTTAGGAACTACTTGATAAGGGATTTGTACGTCCGAGTATGTCGTCGTGGGGAGCTCTAGCTCTTTTTGCTAAGAAGAAGGATGGGCCCTTGAGGTTGTGTATAGACTTCTAAAAACTGAATCAGGTAATGATGAAGAACAAGTATCCTATGCCGAGAATTAATGACTTGTTTGATCAGTTGAAGGGGTTGAGTTGCTTCTCGAAAATTAACTTGAGGTCAGGGTACCATTAGTTGAGGATTAGGGACAAGGACATAGCGAAGATCGCCTTTTGGACGTTCCTACGACGTTTATGGGTTTGATGAACTGTATCTTTCATCCATATCTAGATAGCTTTGTGGTTGTGTTCGTGGATGATATTCTTATTTATTCACCCACGATAGAGAGATGCATGAAGAACACCTGCGTATTGTTCTACAGATTCTGAGAGAGCTTCGTTTTTATGCGAAGTTTGAGAAGTGTGAGTTTTGGATGTCCGAGGTAAGATTTATTGGACGCGTGGTATCAAAAGATAGAGTGTCAGTGGATTCTTCAAAGACCAATGTAGTGATGGATTGGAAACAATTGAAGAATGTATTTGAGATCCACAGCTTTCTGGGTTTGGCAGGTTACTACTGGTGATTAGTAAAGGATTTTTCTAGACTTACCGCGCCGATGACGCGCCTTATGCGGAAGGGAGTTATGTTTATTTGGAGTGAGTCCTACGAGTTGGCATTCCAAGAGTTGAAGAAGAGGTTGACCAGTGCATCAGTGTTGATTATTCCAGAGCAAAGTTTAGGTTACACAGTGTATTGTGATGCGTCACATGACGGTTTAGGTTGTGTCCTGATGTAGGGAGGCAAGGTTGTGCCTTACGGATCTCAGCAGTTGAAGACTCATGAAAAGAACTATCCGACACATGATTTGGAGTTGACGGTCGTGGTCTTTGCCTTGAAGACATGGCGGCACTATCTTTATGGTGAGCACTATGAGATTTTCTCTAATCATAAGAGTTTAAAATACTTGTTTTCACAGAAAAATCCGAATCTACGCCAACGACAGTGGATGGAGTTGTTGAAAGACTATGACTTTGACCTGCAGTACCATCCAAGGAAGGCCAATGTTGTGGCCGATGCTCTTAGTAAGAGATCTCATGGTTCGTTAGCTTCCATGGCTATACGAGAATGGGATATGCTTAGAGAAGTTGGTGACTTTGATATGTCTCTAGGAGATCAAGAGAGGTGCCATTTTATTTTCAATAGTTTCACGACCTGCATTGGTTTCCCATGTGCTAGAGATTCAACAGACAGATCAGGAGGCTCAGATGGTACGGGGTCGTATTGTTAGTGAAAAAGACACGGCGGGATGGGTTGAGAGCCCAAATTAGAGTTTGAGATTAGCAAGGAGATTGTTTATACTCGAGTCGTGCCGTCCCGATGTACTACATGATTTTTATCACTCTCATCTTGCAGTGCATCCAGGAGGCACTAAGATGTATCACGATCTACACCGTCCGTTCTGGTGGAAAGAAATGAAGAAGAATGTGATTCAGTTCATCTCTCGGTGTCTTACTTGTCAGCCTGTAAAGGAAAAACATCAGAGACCATCAGGGTTATTACAGCTGTTGCTAATATCAAAATAGAAGTGGGAGAACGTCACGATGAACTTTGTCTTAGGACTTCCTAGATCGCCGAAGGGACACGACGCTGTTTGGGTTGTGGTTGATAGATTGACAAAGTATGCACACTTTCTTCCCATTTGAGTGAAAGATTCAGTGGACAAACTGAGTAGGATGTACGTCCGAGAGATAGTTCGGCTACACGGAGTACCTTTGTTTATTGTTTCTGATCGAGACCTGCACTTTACATCGCGCTTTTCACAGAGTCTTCAGGTGGCTTTGGGGACGAGCTTGAAGTTTAGCACTACTTTTCATCCATAGACGGACAGTCAGTTCAAGTGTACCATTCAAATTTTGGAGGATATGTTGAGAGTCTGTGTACTCGATTTTTGGGATTCTTGGGAAGATTATCTACCGTTGGCAGAGTTTGCATCCAACAACAGTTATTAGTCTAGTATTGGGATGGCATCGTATGGTAGGCAGTGTAGATCACCGGTGTGTTGGACAGATGTGAGAGAGACCACAGTTTTGGGACCCGACTTGGTGCGGGAGACAATAAAGAAGATCGCTGTGATTCGCCAATGTTTAATGACAACTAAGAGTCGCCAGAAGAGCTATGCAGTTCAGAGAAGGAGACCTTTAGAGTTTGCAGTGGGAGACCACATGTTTCTAAAAGTCTTGCCACGCAAAGATTTGATGAGATTTGGCCGTAGCAGGAAGTTATCACCGCATTTCATTCGACCGTTTGAGATCCTTGAAAGGATTGGGGAGGCAACATACCTTTTGGCTTTACCTCCTCAGTTAGCATCTGTGCACAACGTGTTTCACGTTTTCGTGCTTTGAAAGTATGAGCCTGACTCGTCAGATGTTCTGGATTGGGCCGAGTTACAGGTGGATGAGGATGTTACTTATGAGGAGTGACCTATAAAGATTCTAGACACAAAGGAACAAGTGTTGAGAGAGAGAGGACCATTGCTTATGTCAAGGTCCTATGGCTTCATCACGGGGTTGAGAAAGCGACGTGGGAGCTTGAGACCAGGGTTCGTGCTTGATATCTGGAGTTATTTATCTTGTAACCTTGTAGCGAATTTCGAGGGCAAAATTCCTTAAGGTGGAAAGAGTTGTGAGACTCGGTTTCGTTTCTTTTTCGTTATATATATATTTGACGTGTTCGTTTATGCATCTTTATCGTAGAACAGCATGTATATATGTGTTTCACGCTTTTTCGAGTTTTGATGAGGCATGTTTGGTTAGCTTCGGGGCTGTATAACCTATTTTGATGCAAGGGTTGTTTTCTCCGTCATCCAGTCGACTAGGTCGACAGTGGGTTAGTTCAGTTGATTGACTTGGGTAGGTCAGTCGACTGGGTTGAGTTGGTGGAGCTTTTTAGATTTTCAGTAGCCTTCGTCAGTCGACTAAAGGGGAGGTTTAGTCGACTGACCTCCTGTTTTGCCGTGGTCTATAAATATCAGAACTCTGGAGATATTTTGGAAAACCTTTCTTATTGCTTAAGTTTTCCTTTTCTCCACTTTCTCTCTAGATGTTTGGGTACTTGGGCCTGGTTTTTGATGATCAGCTTGTGGATCCTTACTATCCACATCGTAGGCTTCGCATCCATCTGGATGAAATCTTGTTTCGACGAAATTTGGTTTTTAAGGCATCGAGTTTCGACTCATCGAGGTAGGATCTTAGACTATGTTGTCGTTAAAGAATGTTACGTGCAGTTATACGCTTTTCTACCGGTTAAAAATGCTTTAAATGTCATATTTTATGTTTAAACCTTATTTGTTGGGAAAAAAAGCATATTTTGTGCTTTTTTTGATTTATTGCATGATATGAACTTGTGGATGTTTATGGTTTTCAAAAAGGAGATTTTAAAAATGCAGGATTTATAAAAATCTTGAAAAATGTGTTTTGGAGGTTTGGAGCTGACCTTCGAGTTTGAGTCTCAGTTTTGTAACGTTTTGATCGAAACGGAAAAAATATTTTGAAAATATTGTTTGATCACCATGATGATGGATGATATGGCGGTTGGCCATTGGATCTCTTTATGCATGATTAATGCATAATTGTTTGAAATATTTTCGTAGTCGAGTTACGGGCTAATTTTTAAATGATTCTATAGATGTACAGGGAAAGCGGGTGTATTGGGCCGCCATTACTCCTCGGTAAAAGTTCGAAAACTTGCGCAAGTAGGCACCTTTGTTCCTTCGGGTTAATCCCCGTAAGGAAGGGGTGGGTGCTTTGTTTTCCTTGGTTATAGTCTGTAAATGAAGTGGTTTACGTTGTCGTGACTCCGTATAGAACTTGTCATTACCTAACAGGTCTTAAATGATTCAAGACTAGGTAATAGGCAGGAGTCTATAATTGTTACCTTTGTCCGTGGTGTGATAGAGTCGGTACATAGGAATCATTTTCTCGGCTGTATGATCCAAGTAAAAAATAACGTTTTGTTACTGTTTTTCTTTAACTGTGAAATGTTGTTTGCATTGTTGAAATGCTTGGTTTTGAGGAAGAAAAACCATTTTGAGGCTCGTGTAAGTCTGATGGAAAACTTAGAATTTTATGAAGTAAAATTGTTTTTGAGGCTCATGTGGTTGAGTCAATTTTATGCTATGTGATTGCATATCCTATTTTACTGCATCATAGTCTGTTTCTATTGGGCTTTGGCTCACATTGTGGAATTTGTTAAAACTTTTTTTAGGTGTTGTGGATCACGCGGAGTTGATCTAGAGGTGCCCGTGGTGGCGGAAGACTGTGTATAGTTTTTCTTTTTGTTATGAAAACATGTATTCTTTCATGTGTTGCCTATTTTTGAAGGCATGTTTTGTAAGCCTTGAGGTGATATATTATGCATGTATGGAAAGGTATGTATGTTGTACTGAGAGATGAACCTTAGGTACTATTTTTAATTCCAAACGCTGTATTTTGATTGATCGTTTTACGAGTAAAAACCTATCTTTTTATAAATGGTGGTTCGGTAGGCTTTTCACGTGGCTTTGGAATTTGGGGGGTGATAGAAGTTGCTTAGTTTCTAAAAATGTACCAAATTTTTGCATTCAAAGTGATATTGTTTCTCATATTTGTAGTTTTTTCAATGTACTTAAACAAATGTTTTTTTCAATTTTAGTTCTCAATGACTACTAGTAAATAGTTGGGGTTTTATTACTAAATTCATAGAAGGACCCAAGGGTGCAGATGGAGCTAACTGCCCTTTCTAAGTTTCGAAAAATTTTATAATTATTGTAGTATTAGTCTTAAATATTTTAAAATTATATAAGTTCTCCTAAATATTTTTAAAAAATCTAATATCCACCTTTTAAGAGATTATAAGAATCTTTCATTCCATCTAAACTAAAATACTTACTCATCCGTAACTAAATTTTATGCTATTTTGCAGAGATGTTTAATAGTATCTTTCTTAATTCTCAAAAGTTTTCTCTGGTAAAATTACTGAAACATTAATTTTCATACAAAAGTTGTTGGGCTAGGTGTCTTGCTCACCCTCCACAGTGGATGGTCAAGAGAGTCGGCAAACTCGAGCAGAGCATTAACATCCTCGATGGAATATTGGCATCGAGGATTCGGCTCCAAAGTGGGCCAAATAAGCCTCGATGAGATTGTCGGTCAGGATGAAAGGGAGTGCCACTTCAGTAGCCTTATCGATAACATTAACTGAAAGCAGTTCGATTCTTGTGGAGGATGCTTCGAGGCATTGAAAACGTTTAGGTGCAGCTTTATGTTCCCAAAAGAAATGTCCATCACCCCAGTTTGATAGTTTATATGTAAGGATTCGATTTTAGGTCACATAGTTAACAAGGAAACAATAGAAGACGTGTTATTAGATTCAGGTTAGGATTACGTTGAGATTGAAGAACTGAAAAGATAAACCTAAAAACGAGATTTCAAGCCCAAACTCATTGTAAGAAAAAGTTGACCTTTCCCATAACCTTCTAAGCTCAACAAATTCACTGGTGTTACCCTAGAATAATTCTAAGTTCATATAATAAGAGAATTATATAGAAATTCAAAATTCAAGGAGATAATATTCCCAAAGATCTAATACCCATAACTTTTAACCCCAAACTTCTCAATAATTACACTCTTGGCCCAAGATACCAAAATTCATATTAAGTTGCAACTCCCATAAGAAAACACTTTAGTTTTGCATATAAATCACTCTTAATAGTTCTTAAAGATTTTGTTTTGATAATTATATATAAGTTCCTTAAATCTTTATAATTATATAAAAGTCTCTAAGAAATTTCTCATTCACTTTCTCTACATCCAACATTAATTAATATACAAAAATATGTATAATGAATACACATATAACATCTATGCATGATCACCTAGGAGTATGTGCCAAAATATTTTATTAAATAAATCAAATCAAATCAAATTTCAACTTCTAAGACGTAATCTTTATACTTCCAATACTTACAATAAAATAATAATAATAATAATAGTAGTAGTAGTAGCAGCAATAACAATGAAATAATAGAACAAGTAGTAGTAGTAGTAGTAGTAGTAGTAATAGTAGTAACAGCAGTAACAACAACAACAACAGCAGTAGCAATCTTGAATTAATTCTACCAAATTCTTTTTTATGGACTTGAGTTAGGCCCAATGGGACCAATAACCTAATCTTTAACCCAACAAAGAGTTAGGTCTTGAACCCATTTAATTAAAAGACCCAAATCCATAACTTAAGCCCAATTATTAGAAATTAGGCCCACAACCCAACCTAACTCATCTTTAAAGCCCCACACTCTCATACTTTACTTTTTCTTACTTCTTGCTCTCTTTGGCTTAAGAACTCAAAAGGGTTCAAGATCCATGTTCAAATTTATGAAATGTGGTTTTGAGCTCAAAATTTATTCTATTTTCTCTCCTCATCAAGTCTTTCTTATTTTCTCGAGCTAGATCCTGTAAAATGGTATATATCTCTTATTTAAGTTATATATAAGAGGGATATGGCCATGCATGGGGGATCATGGGTCAAAGAGCCTTGAAAATGTTTGTTCTTAAATCTATTCCAAAGGATTTTTGGTAAAAAACCAAGTTTAGGGAATTTTATTTTTGGATCTAGACTCGAGCCCTTGCTCTAAAATTTCTTTCTGTAACTTCATATTGATACTCTATGAATGCACAAATTTTGGTGAAGCCTAGTTTTCTTTCATATTTCAAAATTCGAGCCTCAAATGGCTAAAAATGCTGTTTGGAAGAACAAATTTGAGATAATGGCATTTTCTGTTGGAAAATAATTTTTGCATGACACTAATAAGAGAAGTTAGATTTTTCTTTTATCTTTCAAACCCCAACAGAATCACTCGAAAAGTTTGAGTATGTCACGCCCCAAACACCAGGGTAACGCGAAGCATTCTAAACACCCATTTAAGAAAAATAGGTTTTCACAGTTGGAAATCAAAATGCAGCATTTGGATAAAAGATTTTTCAAGTTCAGCTCTCATAAACAATAAACATGCATTCTCATACATGAATAAGGATATCGCCGAAAGGCGTACAGAACCAGCCACCACAGGCGTTACATGTAAAAGTACATGTACAAAATAGGGGAAAACTACAACAAGTCTTCCATCACCTCTGTAACTAGGTCAACTCTTCATATTCACCTGAAAATATTTTTACAGCAAAATCCCACACCGTGAGCCGAAACCCAATAAAAAATAGAATGTAAAGCTATAATACACGTCATGCAATCATATGGTGGGAGCTAACTCGACCACAGCACCCCAAAAAGGTTTTCCATCTAAAAAACTACACGTTTTCCATCCTTGAAACTATGCATATCATCCTAACAGATATCATGCCACAGTTAAGGGAAAGTAGTAACAAAATAGTATTCTCCACTAGGACGCACAACCGAGGAGACAAGATGAAATGAGATCCTATGTACTGACCCTGTCAACTCAAGACAGAAGACAACAACTATAGACTTCTGCCCATTACCCTAGTCCTGAACCACTTAAGGTCTGCTAGGTAATGATAAGTTCTATACGATGTCACAATAACATACCCACTCAAGGGATAACCTGCTTCTTTACGGATTTCTACGATCGATGGACGAAGTTAACCAAATCACGACTTGTTTCTTTACGGATTTCTAAGACCGATGGACGAAGTTAACCAATACCACGTTCTCGGGGATTAACCCGAGAGCCCGTAGCGAACCCACTCTGCGTACATTTTTGAACTTTCACCAAGGAGCCATGGAAGCCCAACTCAACACACATCTACTGTCACGGTACATCTATGGATAACATTTTAAACCCAACCTACAAAATAGGTATATACAACACATGTATATAAAAGGGATCCCATTTATGAACCATGGAGATCAACAACATATGTAAAAACATATTTTCACCCAAAACGTTTTAGAAGTTGAGACTCAACCCTGAGGGCTAGCTCCAAACCTTCAACCAAACACGTTTTTCATAAAAATCGAACCTTTTTCCAAAAAGGAACTCAACCTTTTTCCCAAAACGAACCACCAAAATGCCAAGCAAACAACAGGCATTTCAGTCGACTGGACCCACCCCTAGTCGACTGAAAAACACTCTGGAAAAACAAAATTTTCGAACAGAAGGCACTTCAGTCGACAGACCCCATGAGTTCAGTCGACTAAACTCACCAAATGATGATCCAGTCGACTGGACCCATAGGGTCAGTTGACTAAACTCACCCATAAAACATTTTTAAGCTATGGTTTTGATCTCCAATCCTCAAACCAAGCTTCAAAAACACCCGTTTTGATATCTAAGAGCATACCCGAGCTCAAGGCTATCATAAAACCTCAAAAGGAATAGCCCTCTTTCGATTTCATCCAACTGCACGCCAAAAAATAGTTTTAACCCAAAACTGGATCTAGAACATAAATCACTTTTCATGCGTTTTTAAACGGTAGAAACATGTAAGATAACATGTAGTACCCTCCAATAGTTATACTGTCTAAGATCCTACCTCGGTGAGTTAAAAACTCGATATCTCGATTCACGTGCAAAACTGTGCTTCGCCGAAATAGAATTCTGTCCGAATGGATACGAAGACCTCGATGCCGATACTAAGGATCTGCAGTTGGTTTGTCAAAAACCAAGCTCCGGGCCCCCAAGTAGTTAGAGAGAAGGCAGAGAGAATATGAAAGAAACTTAGGAGTTAAGTTTTGAAAATATCTTTTTTGAAAATATCTAACTCCAGATATTTATAGGCCTCCAAAATATTTTTTTTTTGAATTTTTAAAATTTGCACGGCAACTCCCTACAACCCCGGTAACCAACCCCGCATGCTCAGATAAACTTAAACATGCATCAAAACGAGTAAATCATACATCAAACAATTATATATATATATGCAAAAACACCTCAACATATATAAGTCTCAAAAAGAGACGAGTCTGGGTCTCACAACTCTCCCCCCTTAAGGAATTTCGCTCCCAAAATTCACTACAGGGTCACAAAAGAAAAAGCTCCGGATATCTAGCTCGCATCCCCAACTCCAGCTCCCATGTAGCCTCTTCAACCCCATATGAAACCATAGGACCTTGACATAAGCAATTGTTCGCCCCCGCAACACCTGCTCCTTTGTATAAGAATTCTCACTGGACGATCCTCATAAATGGCATTCTCATCAACCCGCAACTCAGCCCAATCATGCACACGAGAAGGATTAGGCTCGTACCTCCGAAGCATAGAAACGTGAAACATGTTGTGCACCGATGCTAAGTGAGGTGGTAAAGCCAAACGGTAAGCAACCTCCCCAACCCTGTCAAGAATCTCAAAAGGCCCAATGAAGCGTGGTGATAGCTTCCCACTACGACCAAAGTTCATCAAACCTCTACGAGGTGAGACCTTCAGGAACACGTGATCCCCCACTACAAACTCCAAAGGTCTTCTCCTCTGATGTTCATAACTCTTATGACAGCTCTGAGCTATCTGAAGGTGCTGGCGAATCACCGCGATCTTTTCCGTCGTCTCCCTCACCATGTCTGGTCCCACGATTGTGGTCTCCCCCACATCTGTCTAGCACACTGGTGATCTACACGGTTTACCATACAAAGCTTCATATGGTGCCATCCTAAAACTGGATTGATAGCTGTTGTTGTATGCAAACTCTGCTAACGGTAGATGATCTTCCCACGAACCTCTGAAGTCAAGGACACAAGCCCTCAGCATATCCTCCAGGATCTGTATGGTCCTCTCAGACTGACCATCCGTCTGGGGGTGAAAAGCAGTACTAAACATCAAGTTCGTCCCCAAAGCCTCCTGAAGACTCTTCCAAAAGCGCGATGTGAAACGTAGGTCTCGGTCAGAAACAATAGACACTGTCACTCCATGCAAGCTAACTATCTCTCTGACATACAAACGACTCAGTCGCTCCACCGAGTCCCTCACTCGGATGTGAAGAAAATGTGCAGACTTCATCAACCTATCAACCACAACCCAAACGACGTCGTGTCCCCTAGGTGAGCGAGGAAGTCCTAACACAAAGTCCATCGTGACGTTCCCCCACTTCCATTCAGATACCGGTAACGACTGTAATAATCCTCCCGATTTTTGGTGCTCTGCCTTTACCTGCTGACAGGTAAGGCATCGAGAAACAAACTGAAGCACGTCCCTCTTCATTCCTATCTAATAGAACTGACGATGTAAGTCATGGTACATCTTTGTGCCTCTAGGATGCACTGCAAGGCGAGAATGATGACACTCATGTAGTAGATTAGCTCGACATGACTCTGGCACAAACAACCGTCCAACTAACCTCAGACTCTGGTTTGAACCCACGACCCATCCTGCTGTATCCTCTTCACTAGCAACACGATCCCGTATCATTTGAGCTTCCTGGTCCATCGCTGGGCCTCTAACACACGTGCAATCAATGCTAGTCGTGAAATCACTGAAAATAAGGTGGCCTCCGTCGCTGTATCCCCAAGACAGAGATCAAACTCCCAAATCTCTCTAAGCATGTTCCATTCTCATATAGCAACAGAAGCTAACGTGCCATGAGATCTCCTGTTGAGAGCGTCAGCCACGAAGTTGGCCTTCCCCGAATGATACTGTAAGTCAAAATCATAATCCCCCAACAAGTCCATCCATCATCGTTGGCGTAAGTTTAGGTCCTTTTGCGAAAATAAGTATTTCAAACTCTTGTGATCGGAGAAAACCTCAAAATTCTCGCCATAAAGATAGTGACGCCATGTCTTCAAAGCAAAGACTACAGCTGCCAACTCCAGACCGTGTGTCGGGTAGGTCCTCTCGTGCGTCTTCAACTGCCGGGAACCATAGGCTACAACTTTACCGCCCTGCATCAAAACACATCCCAAATCGTCGTGTGATGCATCACAGTGCACAGTACATCCCAAGCCTCGCTCTGGAATGATCAATACTGGTGGACTAGTCCACCTCGTCTTCAACTCCTGGAATGATAACTCACAAGACTCACTCCACACAAATACAACTCCCTTCTGCATCAGACGTGTCATCGGTGCTGTAAGTCTCGCAAAGTTCTTCACGAACCGCCGATAGTACCCTGCTAAGCCCAAAAAATTACGAATCTCAAAGACACTGTTCGGTCGCTCCCAACCCATCACAGCATCAGTCTTCGATGAATCCACAGTTACCCCGTTTGTCGACACCACGTGTCCAAGAAACCTCACCTTAGACATCCAAAACTCGTACTTCTCATACTTCGCGTACAAGCGGTGCTCTCTCAAGGTCTGTAGGACGATACGCAGATGGTCCTCATGCGCCTCCCTGGTAGGTGAATAGATAAGAATATCATCCACAAACACCACTACAAAGCTTTCCAAATAAGGATGGAAGATCCGGTTCATCAAAATCATGAACGTAGCTGGTACGCTTGTCAGACCGAACGGCATAACCAGAAACTCGTAGTGACCATAGCGAGTTCGGAAGGCGGTCTTCGCTATGTCCTCGTCCCTACTCCTCAATTGGTGGTAACCTGATCTCAAGTCAATCTTGAAAAAGCAGCTCAAACCCCTCAACTGATCAAACAAATCTTCTATCCTAGGCATAGGATACTTATTCTTCAATGTCACCTGATTCAGCTTTCGGTAGTCGATGCACAAACGTAACGATCAATCCTTCTTCTTAGCGAAAAGAGCAGGAGCTCTCCACGGTGAAGTACTCAGGAGTATAAACTCTCTCTCCAATAGCTCATGAAGCTGTATCTTGAGCTCACGGAGTTCAGCGGGTGCAAATCGATAAGACAGTATAGATATGGGAGCAGTCCCAGGAATCAACTCTATAGAGAACTCCACCTTAAGGCTCGGTGGCAACTCAAATAGATTGTCTGGGAAGACATCAGAATAGTCGCAGACCACCAGAGGTAACTCTCCTCGAACCCTAACTACCTCATCCAACATGAGAGCTTCAAAAGGGAACCCAGATTACCCTGGTTCCGCACAACGCCGAGCATAGACCTCAAACCCTCATCCCGGTCACCCACAAAGCAAAAACAGTCTTTGTCTGGTGTACAAATCGTCACCCTCCGTCGATTGCAATCGATAAAGGCATGATAAGTGGTCAGCCAATCCATCCCTAGGATGACATCAAACGCGATCATGTCTAGAATAACAAAGTCAAACTCTAAACAACGACCGGCGACCTCCAACACGCAAGATCTACAGACAAGACTCAATTTCACACTCCCACTGACCGGGGTCTCCACACACATAGAACCACCCAACTAGTCCATTTTTAACCCCAAGGTAGATGCAAAAGGAAATGATATAAACGAATGCGATGCTCCGGTGTCGATAAGAACACTGGCCCATGATCTATAAACTAAAAACGTACCTCAGATCATGGAGGTGGTAGCAGCAGCATCGGGCACGACCGGTGCTCTTGACGAACTAGGTCATGTAAGAACATATGCCCTTGTCGGTCCGCTGCGGCTCTGAAATGCCAACTGTCTACTTAACTGCACTGATGCACCCCCCTCTGCAAATCTGGATGTCTGAGCTCTAGGCTGCTGATACGTCTGTCGTCCCTAGCTAGATGGAATAGTTGGTACTCCTGCTGTACTCTGAATGCTCCCTCCCTGAGGACAGTTCCTCCGGATGTGCCCAGACTGTCCACACTCAAAACATACCGGTGGTCCTCTCTCTGGCGCCTGCGACTGTGATTGTGCCTGAATAGGCGCTGCACTCCTGCACTCTGCTGCACGGTGCCCGGGTCGCTGGCATCTATGACAAAGCACACTCTGATCCAACCGTCTCGTTGAGACTACGTGATGTATGGATGCAGAAGACTGAGGCTGATACGACCCTGCCGAATGAAAACTCAGACCAGATGTTCGTTGACACTTGTCCTTGCATCCCCGGGACTGTGCACGTCCCCCGTCCTGCTGACTCCTACTGTCTCTATCCCTGCGCGTCTCTGACAAGGTGTCCTTCAGCTTCATGGCCATCTGTACCAACTCAGTACAGACCTGCATCTAGAATGCCGCCACTCTGTCCCTGATAGCGGGCCTTAAACCCCTCTCGAATCTGTTCGCCTTGAACTCATCAGTAGATATGATCTCCTGTGCAAACCGGGATAGGCTGGTAAACTCAGCCTCATACTCAACTACTGACATACTCCCCTGAGTCAGGAAAAGAAAATCCTCTCTGTAGCGATCCCTCAGCGTCGCTAGAAAGTATTTCTCCAAAAATACCTTTGTGAATGCCTCCCAAGTTCCTGTCACTGTTGTCTTGGCAAACTTCCACCACATGTGAGCGCTTCCCCTCAGCTGGAAGGCAACGCAAGTTACCCGTAGAACGTCCTCCTCAATCTGAAATGAATCCAAGATCCTAGCAACCAGCTCCAGCCACTCAGTGGCAACCGTGGGGTTGGGATCCCTAAAAAAGGTAGGAGGGTCCAGACGGCAAAATTCACGCATCGCAACCGTCGCTCTCGGCTCAGGTAAACTCTCCCTTCCCCTGGTGGCCTCAGCCAGTTGCCGGATGGAGCCGACCATCTCACGCAATAGATCACCCTCAGCAACAGGTCCTTGGGGTGCATTAGCATCCCCAATATCTGGGACTTGAACATCTCTTCGGCCAGAACGACAGCCTCGGCCTCGACCTCGGCCTCGTCCTTCCCGCGTGGACATCATTCTATACGAAAGCAACATAACAGAGTAAGCTTCCTACAACATGTTATAGCTAACGTAAAAGACAGATAAGCATGCTAACACCTTGCCACTTAATATCATGTCATCACATCTCACATACCGAAGAGAACCAACAAGAAAGACTCATCACTCTAAACCACCTACTCAGATTTCTTGCCAAAAATCACGTCCGCAAAACGCGTCTCTAATATGGCTCCCAAGTATGTTAATCCAATGGCCCGAAAGCAAGACTAATCAATCCTAAAGTCCAACCTCCATACCCACATAAACAACCTATCATGCGTATGTTAACAAAAGCTAAAACACAGGCAATCAAGCATATGCATATCCTCACAAGGTGATGTACTCTCTTTCCTACGGCTCAAAGGTATTTGAATCCAGAGCTCTGATACCAAGTTGTCACGCCCCAAACACCAAGGTCACGCGAAGCCTTCCAAACACCCATTTAAGAAAAATAGGTTTTCACAGTTGGAAATCAAAATACAGCATTTGGATAAAAGATTTCCCAAGTTTAGCTCTCATAAACAATAAACATGCATTCCCATACATGAATAAGGATATCGACGAAAGGCGTATAGAACCAGCCACCACAGGCGTTACATGTAAAAGTACATGTACAAAACAGGAGAAAACTACTGCAAGTCTTCCATCACCTCTACAACTAGGTCAACTCCTCATGTTCACCTGAAAATATTTTTACAACAAAATCTCACACCGTGAGTCGAAACCCAATAAAAAATAGACTGTAAAGTTGTAATACAGGTCATGCAATCATATGGTGGAGCTAACTCGACCACAGCACCCCAAAAAGGTTTTCCATCTTAAAAACCACACGTTTTCCATCCTTGAAACTATGCATATTATCCTAACAGATATCATGGCACAGTTAAGGGAAAGCAG